>KZ067517.1:7753-19734 GCA_002091845.1 Anopheles cracens | reverse complement strand
TGCTCGTATCATAGCCAAAGGTCACGCTCAAACTTGATAGGAAGATGCATTTTTATATCTCCAGCCAACGCTAAACGTACGCAAACAAACCCTTATCCCGTGTGTTTACAGTCAACACTTAAGAAATCAACTTCATCAGACCAACAAAAAAAAGGGTTGTCAAACCCGATTCGGATGCAGGCACTTGGAGGACTATTTCAGGTTGGAATAAAAACTGCATCTCATGTAAAAAAAAGGGTTGTCAAACCCGATTCGGATGCAGGCACTTGGAGGACTATTTCAGGTTGGAATAAAAACTGCATCTCATGCGCTGCCCGGTCCGTTGTCAAACACTCCGCACTGTGTGCGCGATGTCATAGGTGAGCGGGGGTTATTTACCCGGATCAGGCGCGCCGGTGGAGAAGTTCAGAAGTTCACGCGACGAGAACATCGCGCGGAGGATGAGCGCGACCTCGACGGGAGGGATCTCCTTTAAAACGACGTCAATGCGTCCCAACTCTTGGGACCCGAGTGTCCGAAGCGAGGCACCAACAAAACAAAGCAAAAACCACAACAACAAGCAACCTTCCCGGCGCGGATGAGATCACGCCGGTGCGGACGGAGCGGTCCGTTTCGTTAGGGCAACACCGTGAAGGGATTGCACGCGAGGTCTGTTTTCGAAAGGTACGGAGCGCGCGAGCTCATCATCGATCCATCAACCTTCCGGCGTCCGTTAAACGACGCGGGCACGCGGTGGCGGAAGTCGTGCTAGCTCGTGCGCTCGCGAAAAAGATACCCCCGGAGGAAGGAATTCATCTTCAGGCCGGGGCCGCGAGCGCGCGGTCAAGGACGACGCACCTGGTACCCGGGGTCGGTTTGGATTAATTTGTTTATGAGCTGTGGAAGGAGCTGTGGTGTTTGGGATGTGATCACCGAATTTAATCTGTGCTTTCCTGCCCGTCTTTCCAGCGGTCTTGGAATGGTTTGTGCGAGCCGGGTCAGCAAAAGGGCGTCTCGGTGGTTGGACTTACCTCATCCGAGGCGTCCTTGCGTTTGTTTGTTGAGCGCGAACGCAACGTTCGATGACGTATTGGTACGGTGACAGCCCCCAAAACGAGCCACAGCTTCCGAAATGGTTCACACCGTGTTCCGTGTTCCTGTTCGGTCAACCTCTTCAGGACACTGATGTACCTAATTGTTTCAAGGTTTTTTTTTCATAAGAAAACACCTAAATTAGTTTACATCCTATGCCTGAGCAGGTCAAAAACATTGAAAAAAGTATATAAATTTTCTCTCAATCCTTTATTGTTTGGATAAGCGATCTCTCATCCTTAGTGAGAGCGAGTAAATGAGAGAGCTAGTACGTCGTGATAAAGTGAGCGTTAAGTGAATATTTCTATCAAGTATGCTGTTCGTGCAAACTCTGCATTTAACTGTCAAACTATGACTTGTATGCCCTACTATGACTTGTATGTCTCTCCCTCTCTTTCTATTGTAAGGACATTCATGAATAAATAAAGTTGATTTCCTCGCACAGCAAAATTGGTGTCTCTGGTGCCTCTCTGTAACAAATCACTCCGAAAGTCATAATCATATTAGTGAGAACCAAAACAATGAACCAAAGGTTTTCTGATATGTTTACATTTTTATAAAAGTGGTTTTAGAGCCAGAATCTTCACGGGGAGTGAGAAAGAGAGAGAGCTGACTTCAAAACCAAAACAATCTTGTGTAATTAGTTTCTTAGATCAACTGTGTCCCATGAAAAGAATTAAGTAAGCCGATTTACTTTTAGATAATAATAACTATAATAACTATATTAAAATTTTTCAAAACCAAAAAATCATTGTTTTGACTTAACTATTTTTTTAACGAAATTTGCTGTGTTTATATAAATTCAATGTTCAGTGAAGTCATGTTGTTAGTTACATTAATTTGAAGTAGAATTATAATCCATTAAACAAACTAAATGCTAAATTAGCTATGCTTATTAATTTCAAATAATTGTAAAATTATGTTAAATTTACAATTATACAATTGTAATGGATGGAGATGTGAAATTAAACTAATATTATGTATCAGCTAGACTATATGGGCCAAAACAATAATATTATTTTAGGGATAAATGCAATAAATAATGTAATATTCATAAATAAAAAAAACATTAGTTTCGTACACAAAAATAGGGTTTTCCCTCTCGGCGATACATCACTGGCGTCACGATGCTTCCGGCGAAGCGATGAAGCACCGAAAAATCGAAGCGAATGGTCCGGGGCGTCGGAAAAATTTCCGGCCGAAAAGCAAGCAGCCCGTCGAACGGCAAACCGTCCAAATTTCGGGCGGAACGAACCCCCCTGGCAAGCCTGCAACTGCAGCGATAATTGAGCGCACGGGGGGGGACCTCGCACGACCTTTTCGGAGCGTCCGGAGCGATCCGGGTTGGGGCGATCGGCACCAGGCACCCCAGGCAGCATTTACCGGAAATGAATTAAATTGTCGTACTCTTCCGGGGATACACTTCGGGGGAGACGCGCACAATGTTGCACCGTGCGCGGTTTTGGAAGATTTTGCCTTTTGCCTGCCCTATCTCCTGCAACATTGCAGCTGACATTCTGGATCTTCCGGTTCGGAGAAAGGGTTGTGATGGCTGATCGTTGGGTGAGTGAGGTAATGTCGGGGTGATGTAATCGATATTGGTGAGGTGTTCTACTAGACCTCCATCTGTACTTCCCGTAAACCGCTTTTCAATGTACTTTATCAGAGCGAAGTTATCGCAAAGTCTCTCCAATATCTAGACGTCCAAACTAGTATTGTGTCTTATGAATCTTGTACGATTCATTCTCTAAAGATTTTTGAGTCTTATTAATCTATAAAGATTAATTAATCTCATGGACCTCTAAAGATTCATGAGCTTCATGAATCTCTATGGATTAATGCATCTCTTAACGAAACGTGGGGAGTCAAAACCATGTAAAAGTGCCAAAGAATTTAGGCGATCCAGAAAAAAGCCGGGTTGGACTGTGCTGCAACGAAGCATGCCATACATGCACGAAATAGCTTGTCGGATCAAAATCGTTCAAAAAGATCAAATTCAGGCATTCATGAGATTTAAAAGTCTACAGAGATTCATGAGATGCATGAATCTTTGTGTTATGAACTGAAGTCACAAATGGGGGGGGGGGGGGGGGGGGGGGGGGGAACAAAAAACGCTGGCGGTAGCGCTGCTTCCGTTCCGCGCGGGGCCGCCGCTCGGCACGCAAATGTTTCTCCCGTGCTCGGAAGGCACGCACACACCGCGATGCAGTTCCGGACGTTCCGGGCAAGAGTAAGGAAGTGGAGAAAGAAAAACTCACACGCACACACCAATACGAGCGGATGAAATCGGTTGTGGTTTGTTTTCGTCGATTTGAGCATCCGGCACACGGGACGGGTTGGGTATGAAGGTAGGTGCCGGTGGAGCTCGATGGCCCAAAAACCTGGAAACGGCACTCCCGTTTTCGGATGTGGCGTCTTTTTTCCCTTCTCTTATTTGCTGCTGCTGTTTCGCAATGCAGACTCCAACCAGGTTCGGCCTCAAGTGCAGCAGTTTTCCAACATTTCCACATGCCGAGCGGCCGCATGGCGTCATACGTCCGGAGGTTCCAGCGGCAGCGTCATCTGCCACCATCTTGCCACGAGGCCGGCGAGGACGTCGCAGAGAAT
Source organism: Anopheles cracens (assembly GCA_002091845.1). Lineage (NCBI taxonomy): Eukaryota > Metazoa > Arthropoda > Insecta > Diptera > Culicidae > Anopheles > Anopheles cracens. Next base: position 16,056 of record KZ067517.1, on the reverse strand, counting down.
CGTGACCTGACGCGCAACATTGTCTCCGGCGATCGCGGGAGTTAGTCACGCGAACCTCGCACGACCTTTTCGGAGCGTCCGGAGCGATCCGGGTTGGGGCGATCGGCACCAGGCACCCCAGGCAGCATTTACCGGAAATGAATTAAATTGTCGTACTCTTCCGGGGATACACTTCGTCGCGGGAGTTAGTCACGCGAACCTCGCACGACCTTTTCGGAGCGTCCGGAGCGATCCGGGTTGGGGCGATCGGCACCAGGCACCCCAGGCAGCATTTACCGGAAATGAATTAAATTGTCGTACTCTTCCGGGGATACACTTTAAGCATAGCCACACAGACGAAGAAGAAGAAGAAGAAAAACTTCAAAGATTCGTTTATATTCATTAATCTGAATCTCTGTTGCCCAACACTAGTCCATACATGTGTCGGATTGAACTCCGACAACGGGCAAGTAATATCATCAGTAGTAACATCGTCTGTACGGACACTGGAATGCGTAAATTCTTGGAAGTGTCTTCAAAAGCGTTTAACAGAATCTCAGCCACTCATCAGCGTCATGGCGCCCTCATCGCCTGCAGTGCTCGCTTGGTGCATTCTTCCCGCGGAGTTCGTGGGGAGTTCCAATCGACCGGCAGCGAGCAACGGAAGGGTGAAGTTCGCAGCCATTTTCCCAGGGCCCCAGGGCAGTGCAGCGCCAATTTGGGTGCGACCTAGAGACTGCAGGTGCAGGTCCTGTGGCACTGCGTGCCATCATCATTATGCACGGTTCGTTGCGCCTATCGGTGACATCGCCCCATCACGACGTGAGCCGATTTTTGAGAGGTCATATTTGCAGTGCTCTCCCGCAACCAGCGCCGTGATCTCTGCGGATTCAGGCATTCATGAGATTTAAAAGTCTACAGAGATTCATGAGATGCATGAATCTTTGTGTTATGAACTGAAGTCACAAACGAAATACACGCACGCGGAAGTACTTAAACAATCTGGTACTTTATTGAACAGACATTTAACATTAACGCGCACTGTAGCGAGAGAGCGCTACATCTCTCGCCGTGTTGTTGTGTCTGCCGCCCGATCGTGAATCCGTTTGTCCTGGGGACGTCGATCATCGACAACCCCCGCTGTCAAATGTCAAGTCCCCAGAGGAAAAAAATCCATCCACAACACTTTGTTTCTAAGATTCAGATTCATTCATTAAGTTCAAAGATTTCCTAAGATTAAGATTAAGGAGTTCCTCCTAAGCATAGCCACACAGACGAAGAAGAAGAAGAAGAAAAACTTCAAAGATTCGTTTATATTCATTAATCTGAATCTCTGTTGCCCAACACTAGTCCATACATGTGTCGGATTGAACTCCGACAACGGGCAAGTAATATCATCAGTAGTAACATCGTCTGTACGGACACTGGAATGCGTAAATTCTTGGAAGTGTCTTCAAAAGCGTTTAACAGAATCTCAGCCACTCATCAGCGTCATGGCGCCCTCATCGCCTGCAGTGCTCGCTTGGTGCATTCTTCCCGCGGAGTTCGTGGGGAGTTCCAATCGACCGGCAGCGAGCAACGGAAGGGTGAAGTTCGCAGCCATTTTCCCAGGGCCCCAGGGCAGTGCAGCGCCAATTTGGGTGCGACCTAGAGACTGCAGGTGCAGGTCCTGTGGCACTGCGTGCCATCATCATTATGCACGGTTCGTTGCGCCTATCGGTGACATCGCCCCATCACGACGTGAGCCGATTTTTGAGAGGTCATATTTGCAGTGCTCTCCCGCAACCAGCGCCGTGATCTCTGCGGGGCGTTTTTGTTGCTGTTTGATTGATTGATTGAATTAGCACACCTCCCTGCGCCTGCCCGAGAAAGTCCCGCGACCCGGCCCCGTTTTTTTTTTGGTTTTGTTTCGGCCTGCCGATGGGATCCCACGGCGGGCCCAGTGACGTTGCACTCCCGACTCCCTCATCAGCTGACTCGGCATGATCGATAGTGCAGTTGTGGGCTGGTGCGGGCCATCCGCGGTGCATTCGAAAAATTCGTGCCACCGCCGCCGTGGCCGCCGTGATGGGGTGCGTCTGGGGAGAGCGTGCAGCAATGCCGGGCGCTGGGATGCGTGGCCGGGGTGGCGTATGGGTGTGGTTTGAGGCGTCATGTATGGTGTGTGAACATTTTGTGAAAGTGAGACCTGCGCGGCATCTGCGTGCTGGCATGCCCGGGTAGTTCTTGGCTGGCGTCATCTGTCTGCATCCATCCGTCGTTCTCCTCGGTGTTTCCATTCCGGCAAGACCACCTGGATCCGCGGGAACCAGAACGCCAGGTCCAGGTTTTGCATACATAACAACTAATTGCTGTTCGATGGGCGATGTTTCGCACGGTTCTGCTGCTGCATATTGAGATACTGAACTGGCGTTCAGCTTTATCTACTCTCGGAAGATATGTTTCAGAGAAATAACTTCACACTGTAGCTGTTACATCGTTCACCACATCTTATTAGATCACCACTTAGGGAGGTAACTTAGGAATGCTTTTGTTCTTATTACACATTAATGTCACAGCGCTTCTACTGTCCAAACAGAACGTATTATTTTTGTACTAATGACTATGCAGACTATGAGGATATTTATAAGATATGTGAATCTCGTTACGTATGCCCTGAAACATGGATTTGGATATACTGATAATTAGCTACTTTTCTCTGAAAATAGTTCAGTAGAATCTGCAGATCTGTAGTAGTATAAATGGTATAAATGATATGTAGATTGATGTATTGATGACTTGAGACCACTCATCGGCAAAAGAAGAAGAAGAAGAAGAAGAAGAAAAAGATACCACTCATAACTTACTAAACTAAAAATCCCTTCATTGAGGTTTGAGGTAGTAACACCTATAATCAGTGTGTGGAGGGGTATGTTTGACGGCTTTTGTTTGCCCTGCCTAGATGTAAATACCACACTTTTGGTCTCGTTCTTCCATCTAGTTTGCATATATTAACACTCGAAATTATCTTATTTTATATCTTCTTGAGTACTTGACCACTGAAATTACAGTTCCTCTACGGTCATCATACTAATAAAAACCCACACTGATTTTGTCTTATAATTACGCTAGATTCTTCAACTTCAACTCTTCAACTCTAGCCAACTTTAAGATTCTTCAAAACTGGGTTGTGTTAGATCATAAAACATATTGTTGTACTATTTCCAGAAAAAGTTTTTTCATGACTTTGGGCTTATAAGATTTAGTGTAGATTAGAATAGGTAATATTCCCTTAAAGTTATAGTTTTAACGATGTCCAGAGCTTTTAATAGTACGTTTAGTTCTTTTGATTTTGACATGTCCATGCCCAATTTTAGAGAAACCACGTCAATGTCTGTTAGGCTACCTAGTTTTTAAGACCATAATTTAGATAATGTAAACTATGGGACAATACATCCAGCGAACGTCAGTCGCGATAAAGAATCCAAATAAAAAATTAAGAAATGGTACAGAAGTGTATCTCTGAACACAACCTCATCGACTGCCGTAATCGAATGCGTCTACGGCACAATCCTCGTGAAGTGTCGTTGCACGCTCAATTTTTCAAATAAAAACACAAGGAGCATTCTGAGGTGAATTGCGTGAATAAGTTCTTGAGAATACAATATATAAATATGGATGACGAAATTGACGGACTGAGAGAATGAGATGCCTGCACAGTTGGTAGGACGTAATTCGAGAAAATCGCAAGAACAGACTTGGAGGAGATAGGAACAGCCATCGGGACAGGATATTGGAAGGAAGATTTAGATGTCACTCGCATATATATTGCAAGTGTCGAGTTAGGGGGAACTGGATTGACACTGTTGACAAACGTACGGAAATGGGGAGTAGAAAGAACACTCTGTTGAGCGATCCTTCTATGGGATGATAAAAGATAAAGACAAACAAGAGCTAATATTTACGTGAAACAAATGATCGGAAAGAAAGAATTTCAGTCAGTTCAGTATCCTGGATAAGTATCGGCTAGTATAACTTGGCTAGTTTATCGAATACCGTATTGAAGATCGTGGTCGCATCGCGCGTTTCGATTGAACAACGATTGAATTATGATAATCTGATTAGAAAGGGTACAAAATATGGTCTGCTGTAAGTTGATTATTGATAATATGGCACCTTAGTTTAATATCCACGAAGAAAACTTCAAATAACTTCGACTTGACGCTAAAGGAACATTGACGAACAAATTAATTATAGAGTCTACTCGTTTAAGAAAGCCTCGTTTAATGGTTATAATCATATAAGAGATTGTAACGCACCTCAAATGGACCATAAACGTTCGATAAGCCCCGGAGTACATGGCAGACTCGATCAATCCATCATCGTGCCGATGCCGCAGTAAAATTCTGCAACAATCTCGCGTGACTTATCCGGATTAAAGCAATTTCAAACTGAAACTACCAACTCTCTACTCCAAAGCCGGCCACAACCACAACTGTCTCTTTGTGTGTGTGTGGGTGTGGTACTTCTCGGTGGAAAGTTCACTCGCCTGAAACGGTTCCCATTTCCCAAAACCCCCCGAATAGGGATTGCTACTTAGCCCGGGCGATAATTTACACCTTTTTCCCGACGACTCAACCTCCGGCGCCGACGTCTGCAGAAAGGATTTCGCGGTTCCGTTTCGTTGACGGTGACTTTTCGGCAGGATCCCTTCTGCTCACCCCCTTTGCCACCGTGCAACGGATACGATGGATCAGCGATCCGTGCGACGAATGCCTTCATTAGGTAGGAAAATTAATTTAATCAAGGCTAGCAAGTGGCATGTGCATGGCTCTTCTTCCATACCGCTTCGCTTCTGTTAGCCTTCCCCGGCTGCGGATGCGGTTTTCCCGCCACTCCGAAGCCCCTGCCCAGGGCTTGCGAACCCCCAAGGTCAATTGAGTTAATTAATTAAAGGATTAAAATTATCTCCGCTCTCGCAAAACGCGCGAAACTTCCAACCTCGGGGTTCCTTTTCAGATGTCCTTCCAGGCCAGCCCCGTGTTAGAGACTTCATTTCATCACTTTTCTTCTTCTATATACATATATATATCTCTCTCTCATTCTCATCATCTTCCCAAGCGAGTTTTAAACACCGGATATCTGTTTCAACGCATGGAGCGAGCAGTCCTTTGTAGCGTTTCAAACGTTTCAGGAGGCCAGCAATAACTCCTCCGGGGAACGGCTGGGGAACCGGAAAAATTGAACACTCTCCCGCCCTTTAACGCCCGGCATTCGCCGTTTCCAATTATCGCTGTCAATGAATTGAAACTAATTTGCCGCATCCCGGTCTGGCTCCCTTCCCTCTTCCGGCTTTGACACACACACATACGTACAAATGTGTGCTAGTGTCGGGGTTTGCTACGGTTGAGCACAATCCCGACCTAGATTGGGACGCCCTGGATGCCTGACGCTATCGATTGATATTAATGTCCTTTCATACGGGAATTGCGCCCGGCGCGTCCCGCTTCCCATCGGGAGCCAAAGGATATTCGACAGGACTAGGGGAGGAGTTTCATAATCGTTTGAAAATGGGCTTTGAAGTATGTCGGGACCCGTCCTGGACCTGCTTTTTTTTGTTACAGAAAACACAATCACCCATCCTTTCTATTTTTTTTAAAGTATTTTTCACCACCCCAGAAGAAAAAGGGACAATCCGGTCGGCAGCAAACATTCTGGAACATTTAGCCCCGCTTCGCTTTTTCGGACGTTTTCGCGGCCCAGCGTGTGTGATGTATCACCTAGACGTTCGCTAGACCGCGCTCCGGCTCCGGCACAGACGACGACCCACGCTTGGCACGTCGTTGATAAAGCTATTAGCCGTCTCCGCCTGCTTGAGAAGACGTTCCGGGGGGGAGGGAGGCTAAACACTATCCGGCGACAGAATAGAACGGCAAACTCCCCCGTGCCGGAACCGCCACGTTCAACTAAATCAAATTTTCGACGAAATTCGGAAGGAAGGAGACCTGTCTCAACCGGTGTACAGTGAGGAGCAATTTTTTTAAACCCACCTGCGGTATTTTTGAATATAAAATGAATAAATTTTTCTTGTTGTTTCGTGTCGGTGTATTTTTGGGGAATGCTCACACACTATGAATTCTTCCAATATTATTTAGGCTAGAGCATGAAGTAGTTTTGACCATTTTCTTTCCTCATTCCCACCTTCCAAACCTGTTGGCTTTCAGGCTTTTTCCTATTTGTAGTATATTTTCTCTCTCACCATCCTTCCACCAAGTCAATTTTTATTTCATATAACTTTTTTTCTTGTTGGATTTTTTTCTTATTTTTCTTTACTTTTTTTCTTGTTGGATTTTTCTTTTCTTTTTCTTGACATTGATATGCTTTCACTCGTTTTGTGTTTTATTTTATATTTTTCATAATCCTTTTTGATTTATTTTATTATTTTATGCTAATATTGAGCACTGATAGCTAATACAATTGTTGTATTATGATAACATATTCTGCTAAATCAAATGCATAGTTTAACACGTTTTTAACTATTATATGAGACCACTATTTCACTAGTGTTCTTGAAAATCATTATTTTCAGTATCAATATCATTTATATAAATACAAGAAGGATTAACAATAATAAACAAATTAATTTAAAATAAAAATACCACAAATCACAATTAAATCTCACATAAATGTATCGAAACGCATCGTTTCGATTCACATTTTGTTTAGGAGTAATGTTATGAAAATGAATATGAAAAATAGCTCGTTCATTAACGTTGTGAACGTAGTTACTAAAGAAGTATGTTAAGATAAATTGTATTTACGAAAATGTTTCGACTTGTACTTCCCAGAATATATAATACTTTTGTCAGTTTTTTTTTAATTTCAACTAACAGAACGAGAAGAAAAAGAACAAAAATACTAAATTTTGGTGTAAAATAAATGTCCTTGAAGTTTTAAAACATTAGCAGAAATGTTTTTTTTATGAAGATGAACTCTTCAAAATGACAGCTCTCGGTAGGAGTAGGTTGAAAGTTTTAGAAACTAGGTGGACAAAAAAATCGTGTATAATTTGAAAAAAAAAAAAAATAGAAAGTTTAGATTTCATTTTAATTTTTAAAAATTTTCAACAAAGAAAACCCGAGAAATTGTTAATTGAAGTAGTATGTAGTAGTATGTAGTATATATTCGTTAGAATGTTATATCGATGTCAAGTTCAAATGCTATAAATAGAGCAAGTAAACAGTAAGATGAAGAGGGTAACCGCGAAGGTTGTCAAGTGAACGAGAAAAAAGAAACAACACCAAACAAATCAATGAAACGGAAATGTGTAATAGATGCTTAAATGGTCTCAAATGTTATCATTATTTGTAATTAAATTATAAACATATTTTTAAATCATGTTTTTGTGTATTTTGAACAATGCATAAACTTATTCTATAAAATTACCGTTAAACTAATACATATTTTGTATTCGTTTTATTGTACCATTCCTCGTCGGGTTTTGAAAAATAACCTAAAAAAAGACTTGAAATAAAAAAAAAACGAAAAATTCAGTTTTTTTATTAACAAAAAAAAGAGTTTTTTTTAAGTCGGTCACTGTTCGTCTAGAACCTATCTACTTCCAGCGTGCTATAATTGAAAAATTGTCTCCTTTCACTAGCATCACCAAATTCTACTTACGCTCTCTAGGTGTGCTGTGGTTTGCTCCTGTTAATGCGCCCGTTTCGTGTTCCTTTTTCAGCGTAGAGTCGATTTTTGATTTCATATTACGAGCAAATGTTCAAAATTTACACAAAAAAAAACGAGTAAAGATTTCAACTCAGTGAAGAAAAACTCATTTTGAGGAACGATCCGTCTCGCTTGTTTCCGTTGCAAATTGAGGGCAATTTTAAAACAACATTATTCTGTGTGGCTTTGCCCGAAAAAGCTGTGCCGTGGCCTCCCGGGACCCGAAATTCAACCACTGACCCATTAAATTCGTACCTTCGGCCCGATTGCGCGCAGCTGGCAAGGGGAAACGGGGCGTGTGTGTGTGCGTGTGTGTGAGGGTGGCCACAGAATCTCAGATGCACGCGGAATGCTTAACAGCGCGCTTGACAACCGCGCCTTCGCGGCCTTTCGCTCCGAAACCTGGCGAAAATGGCAGGCAAATCGTATGAGAGCCAGCCCAAGACCCGCCAGAAGTGCCAGAAAACGAACGTCCGACCCGCGGGCGGGCGCGCGAAAGGAAGGAAAAGAAAAGAAAAGGGAAAATCGAACGCACATACCGGCAGGGCAAAACGATACCATACGTACCACCGCGCAGGTAACATGCGAAAAAAGGGGAGAAAAAAGATTTGAAGAAA
>KZ067513.1:158525-178204 GCA_002091845.1 Anopheles cracens | reverse complement strand
ACTGCGCAATAATCGATCAAACAATCGAATAATGGACGCCATTTTGTGCGGCCGGTGCACCGACACGCCACACCATACGGTGCGGCTCTCAGGCTCGTTTCTGTGATTAATCAGCCGAGGCGGAATCGCTCCACGCTCCGTGGAGTCCGCCTGACTCCAGGCGCACTTGGATGTGTTGGTTGGATTTTTTTCTTTCTTCTCTTCCGCTTATCTGCTTGCTTCGATGGCCGTCATCGCCGTCGTCATTAAAGTTTTTCGGCACGAGGGAGCGCGGGCCGCAAGTTTCGTTCGTTATCACACTGACAGGGTGGTTTGATTAATCGATTTTTCGAATCCCACCCGAAATTCTTTCACTCATGCTTGTATTTTGAAGCACTGTATGAAGGAAAACATATTTATGCATTTATTCAATAATATTTGAAGACAAACAAAGGACACCTTAATCCAATGAACTTTTAGCTTAAAACTTATTGTACAAAAACACTCCACCTTTTACCTCTGCTGCTGTTGCACCGCACCGTTTGAATCTTTCCTCACCCGTTTGCGTTGCGTGTTTGTGTTGGTTTTGTACAAAAAACAGGAACAGCTTTCCACGTGCTGAGTTTTTCTCACCAAAATCGCTACTCACACGATGATTAATCAGCACACAAACAGTTTGTTGTTGAAAACATGAAAAACACACCCACACACACCCACACAATCGAAGAGTGCTAATGATGTTTTTTCTTCTTCTTTCTCTTCTCTCTCTTTCTTGGCCCCTTTTGCATTTTTGCAGGAAAATGTAAGTATCGGTCAGACCGTTGGACAGGCCGCGGGTTGCTCCCCTCCCATTTGCCCCCTTTGGTGTGCGTTTCTTGTGCCATTCGCTACCGTTGCGTTGTTGTCCACGGCGTGCGTTCACTACCGAGTTTCCGCAGGTAACGCTCAAACTACATCTTCTTTCCAACATGCAGTTCGGGGAGCGCATGTTGACTTTGACTCAGCGTGCATCCTGAACGCACCCGAATTCGATCATAAATCGTTTGAATAATGCTGAGGCGCTCCCGGGGGGAGGATTCAAACGTAAACCCAGCGCAAACACACATCTCGAACGATTGCTTGCACGGGGACTTTCGCACTATAAATCATTAAAATTCGATGCATCGAAATGGGACGCGATTCAGCGCGTTTGCGTGCAACGTTTGCGAACTCCATATTCAAACAGCGAGCACGACCCGTTCCTCCCGCCACGGAGCAATCTTATCGTGTGCGTCCATCGTCTGCAAACGTGGCAAACGAAGGCAAAAACTGCAACACACAGTGGAAGAAACGTTGGGAAATTCCAAAAAATACGCCCCGAAATCGCGGACACAATATCAATGAGCTTACGCAACCGGCTCGCTGTCAGTCGTCTGTATCGTCGCGCGGTTTAAAACACAGACCCCGAATGTGTTCTCGCGCCCTAATCTAGGGACACAGTCTCGCGCTGGCTCAACTGCGCAATAATCGATCAAACAATCGAATAATGGACGCCATTTTGTGCGGCCGGTGCACCGACACGCCACACCATACGGTTTTTTTTTCTCAAAATTCAAATAGAAAATATTGTTTTCTTGCTTTTTTATTTCCTAAGTTGTTTAAATTGGTAAGCTTCTATGATGAGCAATACCTGGAAAAATAATTGCTTCAGATCTTTATGTTTCCAAGGGTCACGTTTGGTACATTTTTCAAACTTCAGACACAACTTTTAGTTTCAATTTTCTGTTGCAATCATAATAAGCGTAATGATAGGCAGTTTTCTCCGAATATACCTTCGAAAAGCTTCAAATTGTTCCCTTATATACTATACTCCCTTTGAACAGTATACAACTAAGGTGTCCTGCTTGTATTTTGAAGCACTGTATGAAGGAAAACATATTTATGCATTTATTCAATAATATTTGAAGACAAACAAAGGACACCTTTTTTCTGTTGGTTGTAGAAAAATGTTCGCCACCAAAGGGAAGATGGTGGAAAATGATCTTCCACAAAATTAGACAACTGGTCATCACTCTATTTGGGACGTGTTTTGGACGCTTTTTTCTCGCTTCCCCTTCAGTCGGTGTATCTTTCGTGAGCGATCCCGCCACACCAGACACAGCCACCACACGGCAATATAACAGTGCGATAATAGATTTGTCGTCCACTGACCACCTCGCTCCAGTCGTCCCGAACGCTTCCCGAAAACCCACCCGCCCATCCGCCCGGAGCTCAGATTTACCTTCCTGCCTCGGTTCGTTCCGAACTCGGAACGCCGGTTGCCGGATTTTATTCGTTTACAGCCCACCCAACGGCCATGATCGTAAACATTAGGACGGCATAAATAGTTGGTCCTTAAACGTCCGTAAAGGGACTCGCGGTGTCTGAACGGAAACGCTTCCAAAATGGGCCCGCAATGGATCGCCGTCCTTCGTCTTCCGATAAACGCTTCTCGCGTGCGCTCCATAAACGGGTGATATTTCTGGCCCGGGGTCTCGGTGGCCATGAAGGCAGCAGCCCGAAAGGTGAAACTATTCACCGGCGTATAAGTGCTCGCTCGGTGCGTTACCATGACGACGGAACCATCTTGCTTCCCGTCTTCACGGTCTGGTTCGGCCGGTGGAAAATGACATTCCGGAGTGGCGTGAGTGTGTTATAGCGCTTTCCACCGCGTCGCTTTACGATTGTTTCGTGAGTTCTGTCGCGTCGAATAAAGCTGGTTAGGGTTGCGATAGCTTTTTTTCTTACTTGATTCTGCCTTTGCTCCTCGGAAAGAGGACTAGTTTCCAGCCAGACTGGTTTATGTTCGAAGCGAGACTAAGTGCGATGAGATAAGTAGTCGTTTGTGGTGGGCCAGAGGAACTAGACAGAGAGAGAGTGACTTTATTTATAAACACAAACAAATACACAACACGCACACACACACAAACAAGTCACACGTTCTCCTAGATGTCCTGGACAGTTTGGCTTTAGCACCGCATTTTATTGTTTGTTTTTATTATTCATAAACTAAGCAACTCCAGGGAGGTCTATCGGTTAAGGGGACAATGTGGGCTTTGGGAGAATAAATTTAAACGCGATTAGGAGTTAGCGTCTCTTGCTTGATGGTATGAGGCGACACTCGAGAAACTACGCGGAACTTTTCGGTGTAGTTTTGTGTTTATCTAAATCCTAAATTATGTGTTTATACATCGAAAATAATGTTAAAGCCTTCGGGATTTAAATATGATCGCTTATTTTTGCTCTATGCATGCACAACTTCGTTTTTTACAACCTAAATTTTTATTGACACATTGAAGTTTTTTTTAATTAAAAAATACCATTGAAATATAGCTTTTTTATAACGATGTTTTCAACTTTGTTATACAAAGTTAACACGTGAATTGTTAGAAATAACGAAAATTTACGTTATTGTCATAAGTAATGCTGTTTTTTAAGGTATACATTATTATGAGCAACGTTTGGAAAATATTTTTCAAGCTTTAACTCCTTCATAATATTTCTACTAAAAAAATATCAAGTTATAACACACAGCTGTACTGTTTTTAGTACAAGATATGTAAATGTAGCTTGCTGTTGTTTTACTCTATCTCTCCTTCTCTCTCACACTCCGTTCAAGAAAATTATCTTTCCAGCCCTACGCCACGTTCGTGTTCGTACGTACGGGAACAATTTAATGGGAGCGTGCAAAATCTTCCCTAAAAACAACCAGTTGAGCAGAAGTAGGGGTGGGTGGTGGGTGGAAAACGTGACAAATGACAACGACTATCTGTCATCGTCGCCGGGGCAGGCGCGCGCGCACTTGAGCCGGCAACCGAAAGCGGTCCCGGGGGGAAAATTGTAAAAGTTAACCGAAAATCGAGTTGTGCCACGGAGGCACGAATTAAAGCGTAACGATAATTGCGCCCCGTTTGCTGGTGAATGTCGGCAGAAGGCGAATGAATTTTGATTTATTTATTTTTCTGTTGGTTGTAGAAAAATGTTCGCCACCAAAGGGAAGATGGTGGAAAATGATCTTCCACAAAATTAGACAACTGGTCATCACTCTATTTGGGACGTGTTTTGGACGCTTTTTTCTCGCTTCCCCTTCAGTCGGTGTATCTTTCGTGAGCGATCCCGCCACACCAGACACAGCCACCACACGGCAATATAACAGTGCGATAATAGATTTGTCGTCCACTGACCACCTCGCTCCAGTCGTCCCGAACGCTTCCCGAAAACCCACCCGCCCATCCGCCCGGAGCTCAGATTTACCTTCCTGCCTCGGTTCGTTCCGAACTCGGAACGCCGGTTGCCGGATTTTATTCGTTTACAGCCCACCCAACGGCCATGATCGTAAACATTAGGACGGCATAAATAGTTGGTCCTTAAACGTCCGTAAAGGGACTCGCGGTGTCTGAACGGAAACGCTTCCAAAATGGGCCCGCAATGGATCGCCGTCCTTCGTCCTCCGATAAACGCTTCTCGCGTGCGCTCCATAAACGGGTGATATTTCTGGCCCGGGGTCTCGGTGGCCATGAAGGCAGCAGCCCGAAAGGTGAAACTATTCACCGGCGTATAAGTGCTCGCTCGGTGCGTTTTCTTTCTTCTCTTCCGCTTATCTGCTTGCTTCGATGGCCGTCATCGCCGTCGTCATTAAAGTTTTTCGGCACGAGGGAGCGCGGGCCGCAAGTTTCGTTCGTTATCACACTGACAGGGTGGTTTGATTAATCGATTTTTCGAATCCCACCCGAAATTCTTTCACTCACCGTGTGCGCCCTGGGGTTGGGTCGCGTAACGCTTGAGCGTTCAAGCTTGAGGATTTCCGCAGGAAACGGCAGGATCAACAATGCCTGGCCCGGCAACGCTATCAATCATCGCGCGTCGATCCCCCCGCAGATTGATCGGTTGGGTTGGATGGAATTGTGGAGCAAACGAAAGTCGAATCCAAAAGAGAGTCAGAGCGAGTGGTAGAAGGAGAAGAAGAAACACGGTCAGATGTAAGTTCGTGCCAGTAAGTTGATACAATCGGTTTGCTGTTTATTGTAACAAGCAGGATGTGCACCGTTACACAAAACAACAAGACGAGCAGAAAGCTTGTTATGCCTTTGCAAAAGGTACAAAAATCCCCTCCAGCTCCAGATATAGGCCAATAAAAAAGAGCCTCTTGAACGGGCAACACTATCACGGTTCACCTCGTGCTCCTAAATAAACATGCCTGCCAGCAGCGCACACCAAAGCTTTCCGCGCGCGCCCGAAGAAATGCAGATGCGATTTCTCACCCAAGCTCCGGCCCGGAAAAGGTTGGCCGGGATGGAATGGTTTTACAACATAATTGAACGCCCGCGCAAATGCATCCTACCCGGTGCCGGTTCTCCGTCCGCAGATCAAAGCAGATCAAGGCAGACACACCAACACCGCCGCTTCCGCAAGGGTCCAGGGACGCTGGTTTGGTCGTTCTGTGGCCATTCCCTCGGCCCTCGGGGTCTTTCCCGGACGACCGAACACGACGCAACACCGTCCGAAGCGAATGGAACGAACGTGTGTCCTTCATGTTCAAGAAGAGAAGTTTGCTTTCCCGTTGCTATGGTGATTGCCCCGGAGCAGCAGCATCATAACGGCGGCGATGGTACAAGATATGTAAATGTAGCTTGCTGTTGTTTTACTCTATCTCTCCTTCTCTCTCACACTCCGTTCAAGAAAATTATCTTTCCAGCCCTACGCCACGTTCGTGTTCGTACGTACGGGAACAATTTAATGGGAGCGTGCAAAATCTTCCCTAAAAACAACCAGTTGAGCAGAAGTAGGGGTGGGTGGTGGGTGGAAAACGTGACAAATGACAACGACTATCTGTCATCGTCGCCGGGGCAGGCGCGCGCGCACTTGAGCCGGCAACCGAAAGCGGTCCCGGGGGGAAAATTGTAAAAGTTAACCGAAAATCGAGTTGTGCCACGGAGGCACGAATTAAAGCGTAACGATAATTGCGCCCCGTTTGCTGGCGAATGTCGGCAGAAGGCGAATGAATTTTGATTTATTTTTTTTCTGTTGGTTGTAGAAAAATGTTCGCCACCAAAGGGAAGATGGTGGAAAATGATCTTCCACAAAATTAGACAACTGGTCATCACTCTATTTGGGACGTGTTTTGGACGCTTTTTTCTCGCTTCCCCTTCAGTCGGTGTATCTTTCGTGAGCGATCCCGCCACACCAGACACAGCCACCACACGGCAATATAACAGTGCGATAATAGATTTGTCGTCCACTGACCACCTCGCTCCAGTCGTCCCGAACGCTTCCCGAAAACCCACCCGCCCATCCGCCCGGAGCTCAGATTTACCTTCCTGCCTCGGTTCGTTCCGAACTCGGAACGCCGGTTGCCGGATTTTATTCGTTTACAGCCCACCCAACGGCCATGATCGTAAACATTAGGACGGCATAAATAGTTGGTCCTTAAACGTCCGTAAAGGGACTCGCGGTGTCTGAACGGAAACGCTTCCAAAATGGGCCCGCAATGGATCGCCGTCCTTCGTCCTCCGATAAACGCTTCTCGCGTGCGCTCCATAAACGGGTGATATTTCTGGCCCGGGGTCTCGGTGGCCATGAAGGCAGCAGCCCGAAAGGTGGAACTATTCACCGGCGTATAAGTGCTCGCTCGGTGCGTTACCATGACGACGGAACCATCTTGCTTCCCGTCTTCACGGTCTGGTTCGGCCGGTGGAAAATGACATTCCGGAGTGGCGTGAGTGTGTTATAGCGCTTTCCACCGCGTCGCTTTACGATTGTTTCGTGAGTTCTGTCGCGTCGAATAAAGCTGGTTAGGGTTGCGATAGCTTTTTTTCTTACTTGCTTCTGCCTTTGCTCCTCGGAAAGAGGACTAGTTTCCAGCCAGACTGGTTTATGTTCGAAGCGAGACTAAGTGCGATGAGATAAGTAGTCGTTTGTGGTGGGCCAGAGGAACTAGACAGAGAGAGAGTGACTTTATTTATAAACACAAACAAATACACAACACGCACACACACACAAACAAGTCACACGTTCTCCTAGATGTCCTGGACAGTTTGGCTTTAGCACCGCATTTTATTGTTTGTTTTTATTATTCATAAACTAAGCAACTCCAGGGAGGTCTATCGGTTAAGGGGACAATGTGGGCTTTGGGAGAATAACTTTAAACGCGATTAGGAGTTAGCGTCTCTTGCTTGATGGTATGAGGCGACACTCGAGAAACTACGCGGAACTTTTCGGTGTAGTTTTGTGTTTATCTAAATCCTAAATTATGTGTTTATACATCGAAAATAATGTTAAAGCCTTCGGGATTTAAATATGATCGCTTATTTTTGCTCTATGCATGCACAACTTCGTTTTTTACAACCTAAATTTTTATTGACACATTGAAGTTTTTTTTAATTAAAAAATACCATTGAAATATAGCTTTTTTATAACGATGTTTTCAACTTTGTTATACAAAGTTAACACGTGAATTGTTAGAAATAACGAAAATTTACGTTATTGTCATAAGTAATGCTGTTTTTTAAGGTATACATTATTATGAGCAACGTTTGGAAAATATTTTTCAAGCTTTAACTCCTTCATAATATTTCTACTAAAAAAATATCAAGTTATAACACACAGCTGTACTGTTTTTAGAAGATTATGAGATGATGTGTTACAGAAATGGAGACAATATGAAATTAACTAAAATTAAGACCCCTTTTACACAATTTATATTCTTTTCTTTCTCATTTCTCTTATTTAAATCAGATTAGTCAGCTCTTCTCAATAATCTTCTCAAGAAGATATACATTTTCCAAGCAAAATTTGGGTTTTGGGTCGATATTTAAGAAGATTATGAGATGATGTGTTACAGAAATGGAGACAATATGAAATTAACTAAAATTAAGACCCCTTTTACACAATTTATATTCTTTTCTTTCTCATTTCTCTTATTTAAATCAGATTAGTCAGCTCTTCTCAATAATCTTCTCAAGAAGATATACATTTTCCAAGCAAAATTTGGGTTTTGGGTCGATATTTAACAACAATTGCGAACAAACTTACTTGTGATGAGCTAAAGCGCCCTTTGCCTTAACGCAAACTCATTTGAAAACGCTTCTCAAGGCATTCAAGCGAAGCTGGGTACAAATTTCGAGGTGTTTTAACAGTCGAAATAGTTCCAGATGATATTGCAGAGAGGGGTTTTGTTTGCGAAAGAAGACCTCCTACGGTGAGCTACTGAAACTACTCCCGTGAAGAACAATGCATTCCACATAATACGCCTACCGTGACAAAATTCGTGACCATTCTCCATTCGGTGAGCCCACCGACCGATCACGACGACGTTAAGACCTTCATTAAGAGGCCGAGAATGTCCTTGGCACGATGGCCTTCGACGGTTCCCTTCACCAGCACGCCCATACAGCGGAACGAAACTTCGTTGTACTTTCGGGGCGAGTTGCAAACATTTGCTTGTTACGCAACAACTCCTCGACACAAACATAAACACACAGAAAACCGCATACGGTTTGGTCAAACGAAGTCCCATTGTCCTTGGACCTACTGCGTTGGCAGTTTTCCATCGTGTCACCAGCCAGAAGGCAAAAGGCACCTTTCGACGACTCCCCGTGGGTTCCCTGGTAGCTGCCGGTTGCGGACAACCACAGACAGGGGCACACGGGAGGGCCGCTGCGTGATATGATGAAGTTCTCCCCGGGGAGTGCGTAACGAATGAAGTGATACAACCATTATCCCTGCGGGGGACGCCGGGATTGTCCTGTTGCATCTCTCCGACACATGATCTACCCACCGTTATGAGGGTGATGATTTGAGCGTATCATGTCCAAATTGTCACTCGAACCATTACGGAACGTGCTGATAGGTCCTCTCGGCGGTCGGTGACACTTTTCGCATCTCAATTTCGCCTGAAAAGAAAGGTTCCAAGGTGTCTCACAATCGATATTGTCACTGTCGAAGGTGGACCAAACAAAAAAAAAGGAACGCAAACAGCCAATCGCCAGGTAGTGACGGGAAGTCCTCGGTAGACACACTACAAGCAGGTTCTCCGGTCTCCAGTATCACCCGAGAACCACACCGGAGGCGGTTCCGTTATATATGGCCCAAAATAAAAATTGATATCCATTATTATATTGATATTTATCATAAAAGTATTAATGCTTTTATTGCCACTAGATTACGGAGTAATTATTTACGATGCGCCGAGATTCCTTTCGCGTCGAGTCTCACGCGCACACAAACAAACCAGGCGGAGAGATAGAGGCGTCAGGGCTAGAGGTCGACCCGGAGATCCCGGGTTGGACCCCACCGGCGAAATCTTCCCCGTGCTCCGCTCTTTTCCCTCCACCACGTCTGGTCTAATCCCACCCTTGGTCCAGAAACGATAAAGAAGCTCCCGAAAGGCAAGCACCCCAGAAACGGGTGGTGGGTTCGTTTTCTTTCTTCCGCACACCCCGGATGATACCCGACGATAAGGGTCACCCCGGCTAGCCTGGGGAGGTGTGTATTCCCGCCCCAAAGCCACACGTCAGACATTGTGACCACGGCAGCTCGCAGGCAGCAGGAGAATAGAACGCGCGTTGCGACTACGACTTCGAACGGAACAAAGCGTGTCAAACATATCGCGTCCGTGTGTGTGAGTGTGTGTTCCTTTGATGTTGCACAGCTACTTTGATGCTTGGATAAACAGAAGACGGCCCGAGGCAACATCAAACATCCCGGGGCAGGCAAATTTGGTTGTTATCCGTGTGGATTACCGGGCGCATATGCTGTTTTGTCGGCGCAGCCGTTTAAAGGCACCCTAATCCATTTGTCAATCGATATTATCAATCATCGCCCGTAGTGGGGCTTTCCGGTGCCGGTGGGCTTCTGGGGTGGGATCCGAGCCAAAAAAAACGTGAGGCGGCATGCTTTGATTTCCATTTGAGTTTAATGCTTGAGTTTAATATTTTTGTTCCCGCCTCCTTGGACGTGGTGGCTGAGAAATGTGAGCAGCAGCGTACAACACATTGCCAGCCGCAAGAAAGCTTAATCGGAAGATCTCGCGGCAGGTTTGGGATGGGATTAAAATGGGGCCAATATTTGCGTGAGGATTTCCAGCGGTGGACGCTTTTTGACGCGAACCCGAGCCGAGATGAAGTAACAGACTGAACGGGAGCGTGCGCAATGCGTTTGACGTTGCGGTGCAATTGCTCGGGAACCTTTTCCAGGGTCCAAAACAGGCGCGGTTACGCCACCCAGTGCGTCCAATCGACACCCGGCTTCGGTCGTGTGAGGCAACTTTCCAATTCACCTTCACGGACCGGTGGATAGAAGACTATAAATTGGCAATTACGTTCCTCCGTGGAAATGGCGACTTTCGAAACTGCAGTTACAGTAACGGTCACGGTGACGCTTGAACGATTAGTCGGCCCGACGGTATCGGTGCCGGAAAAACTAGCCAAAGAGGAAAACATATCTCCACGGCCGTGGCGGCGGCGGCGGCGACGGCAAAAAAGACACCGGCATCACTTTGAGGTAACCGGCGAAAGGGTTATTTTCCGTTATCACGGATTAAGGCGCGAGCGGTGCGCGTTTGAAGTGAGTCTCCTGGAGCGGGTTTTTTTTTGAGTAATTATTTACGATGCGCCGAGATTCCTTTCGCGTCGAGTCTCACGCGCACACAAACAAACCAGGCGGAGAGATAGAGACGGCAGGGATAGAGGTCGACCCGGAGACCCCGGGTTGGACCCCACCGGCGAAATCTTCCCCCCTTCTTTTACTCCGCCTGATCTAATCCCACCCTTGGTCCAGAAACGATAAAGAAGCTCCCGAAAGGCAAGCACCGCAGAGACGGTTGGTGGGTTCGTTTTCTTTCTTCCGCACACCCCGGATGATACCCGACGATAAGGGTCACCCCGGCTAGCCTGGGGAGGTGTGTATTCCCGCCCCAAAGCCACACGTCAGACATTGTGACCACGGCAGCTCGCAGGCAGGAAGCTAATAATAATCGCATGCGATTGGGGGGAGGCCCATATATCCGGTGCGATTCAAGTGATCGACGCGTCTCATCCGGACGTCCCGTGAACCAGTTACGGTCTAACCTAGACCCGAATCCGAAATACCCAAGTCGTCGAGTTGTTCTTCCCGCCTTCATAACAGCAATCGGGTACGGGTTTTGCGGGCAATCTGCCAGATACGGACGAGCAATTAAACGTACCGGCGGGGGTTGGGGTTACGGGTTGCGAAGCAACCGCCCGAGTTATCTTTATGTCAGGCCATATTAACAAAAAAGCCCAACGACGGCGATAAAGAAGATACGGCGCTGGGAAACGAGAACTTATCTGTCTGCCTGGACGGCTTGTGTCGCCTTCTGCCGTCGTCGCGCAAGACTTCGTCGTCATCGTGTCACGGTTCGGTGACGGTGTTTTTTTTTGCTACTTCCTGTGTGCGTGTGCACTTCCTTCCACGTGACGAATCGACACAGGTTGACCTTTTCGCTGATTGTTTCCAAAAACCAGGAAATGGCATCGAAGTTACCATAGACGTGATCGGAAGTTTGTTGGTCACGTATAGTATTGCGTATTGCGCTCTGAAGCTATAACATCGGGTTCATATTTGTTTTAGCGAAAATTCCCAACTAAGAACTATATCTCTATCTATCTAGGATATCTCTAAGTTCTGAAGTATTGGTTTTTGACTTTCGTTTGAATCTTTATTGCACCAATAATTAATTAATTTTCACGGATAGCGAAACTCACTTTCTCAGAAGTTTAAAATCTAGTAGGTGTTTCCGGAACATGGTAGAAGGGACCATTAAGCAAAAACACACACAAACCCTACACACTAGTAACACTTAATTCACGTGCAATGTAAAAATACAAGGAAAGGATATACTTTTAATCTTAAACCTAGCCTAATAACGCATTCTTTGGCTCGTCAACTGCGAGTACGAGCCGAACGGGCGGATCCTGCGGGTTTCGCCGGAGTATTATTAAAAACTATTACTAGCTTATAACGATTATTATTATTATTATTCCCACGGTCAGCCCGTTAGCCGTGTGGCGAAATGTGTTTTTCTTTAAGCTAAGGTGCGCTGTAAAATATATATAACAAAGGACGGAAAAGCGAGCGAGACGCAGGATCCGCTTGCGTTGCGTTTGCGTGTTATTAGTTTGTAAAGATTGAGGCGTCCGCAGTACGAGCGGACGTCCGCGGGGTGACGTGCAGGATAGTGGCTTTCCACGCTTACACCTTCAGCCTTTGAACCTGTTCCTCGCTCCCAACTTCCCCGTCACTCCCCGCTACTACTGCTACGGCTGCTACTGCACTGTACCGATCCTCTTACGTTTACTATTTTTTGAGATTCATCTCTAAGAGATCGTGCCCGCAAGGTTTGTGATGGCACAAAAATGGCGAAGAAATTAGCGTTGCGAAAGGGGCATACGGTAGGGAAGTATTGTAACAAAGGAAATCGATTAAACAATTGTACACACAACACACACCGACACAACAGAAAACACATTACTGAGCGTAGAGACTCACGAAAGCAACTCAATAAAGTATAGATTCCGTAGTAACGAGAACACTGCCGGGAGTTGGAATTTCTGTTCGGGGATGGCTTGTACGACGGAGAAAACATTGATGCGGGACGGACCGCATGCACCTTGGCCTTTCCGAAGATTATCTTTCTGTCGTCGCCGCTTCCAGCGTTCTGCAGGTGGTGGATGAAAGGCTCACCGAGCCACTCACCGGCGGCCTGTGAAATGCCACAGTAGGCTGTGGAACGGCAGGCCGCCATCTTGCTTTTGCCTAGGGTGTTTCTTTAATCTCAGCCGAATCCATTTGCTCGCTTTGGGACCCGAGATCGATCCGGAGCGCGGGTGGAGCTGTGTTGTGGGTGCCGTACTCCCGTACCTCCACGGCTCCGCAACAAATCCTAGACCTAGGCGTACCTGAGCCGCTGCCAGAAGGTGCTAATAGTTTCACACGCCAGTGAGAATTAATTGATGCGCATTCCGATAGTTCCCACGGTGTAATTGCAGCCGGGCCGGGCTGTTGGATGTGGGCCCTCGAGGACTCCGCGCGCAGGCACGGGAAACGTAGCGCGAAGTTCGAACAATGACACGAACGACATTGGACGGAGCAAAGTTGGCAAACCACGGGTCGGAACGGGGGAGATGGTTCGGTTGCACAATGCGCGCATAGAGTGTGCGCTCCCCATGGTCAATCTTGATCCGAATTCCACCGAAGAGAGCAGGACGGAGGAGCCGTGCGGGTGTAAATTGATGTTGAAATGGTGCGAGCAATGGCATTTCGGTGCCTCATCGACGGCTACCTCGTTGGTGACTAGTTGAACCGACCATTGTACAGGAGTTGTATTTAGGATGGAGTGATTCAAAACTTATTGCACCCAGTTTACATGGCTGCCCGCGATTGAAATGAACTTAAATTTTGCTTATCCTTTATGCTTTGCTGTGCTTGGTTTTCGTTCTACTTTAACTCTGCTCGCTCTTTATTTCGGCTGATTTTGTAAACTTTGTTTTTTTTTGTTGTAAAATGAAATTTTCTTTAAAAATGTCGAAACCTTTACTGATGTCGAAACTGTTGATTGTTTGTGTGGAACATAATTTTCTGTTTTTAAATCCACTTGTGGTTGTGCAATTTCCTGTAGGAGAGCTCCCATAGACCATGAGTAGCGATGTCCGGCCCGTGGGCTAAATCCTAACTGCGATTTAGATGTTAAAGAGCTTCTTAAGATAACAATGCGTTTTTCTTTCTGATTCTGGCAACACCTCTCGACCAGGCGTATTCAGTTGTGAAACAATGAACAACCACTTTTATATGTTTTTGTCTGTTATTTATATTCAACAAATATAAACAATAGCAAAACAAAAGTTTAAATAAAGCATATTTTTCTATAGAAAAGAGATACATGCGGCATGTTGCAGTCTAGTGCATCAAGCGCTAATTGAATGCACATTTTTGGAATTGAAAATTGCTCTTCAGTGATTTCAGCCACCACAATTATTGCCCAAAGTTCAAGCAGTAGGACAAATGTGTCAGTTTGAACAAAAAAATAATAATCCGATTCTTCTGATATGTAGTATTATAAATTATGAAACTGGTAGGTTTTCGCTAAGTTCTAGTACTAGTTATAGGTAAAACTAGTTCGAGGTTTACATTTCTGTTCACTTTTTGCGCTATAAATAAACATTTAATTTCTTTCCTCAGATAGACAACATTTAATCCTTGAAAATGTAAACACTGGTTTTATTCCAATTTTCAGAAGCCTGTGTACCAGTTTTAATGTTTTAATGTTTAAAACTACCAGAGACATATTTCTAGTAATAGCTTCCATCCAATGTTGATAAAACGTGATTATTTCTTCAATCTAATGTTGCCATTTCGACCATCGAGTAGGTCGTGTTGGAGGTTTAATTCGTTTCTTCCATATAAATAAGTTTGGCCATGTACCAGTTTGGAACATAGGTGAAAATCATTTTTATCGTAGACATTATTTCCAAAAGTATTGCTAATGTATAGCCTGAAGTATTGAATGTACTTTGTTTCTACTTGTTTGCTTGTTGAAGTACTTTGTACAGCAATTACGTGCTCAACTGTAAGCGGGCCAGATAGAGAGAAAGAGAGACAGTAATTATGTTGCCTCATAAGGCAAAATGCAACGAAGAAACACTTACTATACGCAACTGGCTATGATATATCGTGATTTTGTCTGTCGTTCCCACCTTGGCTCTAGATTAATTCATAAAAATAATGAAGACCCACCTTCATGTGATGGAAACACATGACTACAGCAACGCATGATTACAGCAACGGATGGAAAGGATTATCCGGTCTGATTACACGCAACAGGATGCTCATAATCTCACCGCACGCTGGATCTTCCTTCCACCGAGCATCCTGTTGAGTCAGTGTCAAGGTTTAACTCGCCATTTTCCCATCCGAAATTGGGTAACTTTAGGTTGAGAAGAGCCAAAAAAGAGAAATAAACGCGAACGCGAACGTCTAAATCCACCAAACACAATGTCCGATCAGAGCGTGGCCGTAAAAATCTAATCCAAATCCGCTTCCTTCTTGGCCAATAAATCAGTCATCGTTAGTGAGTGATTCTCGTACGAATCGCGCAAAACAAACGCGTTGCGCGAGAACTGCTCAAACACGACTCGCGTTTTGGGAAGCTTCGCGTTTTGCGGCTCATTTTCCCAGCATCTGCCGCACGTTCCACCCGTGGTTCTGGATCTCGTTCCGGAATAAGGTCAAATGCCGGCTTAAAGACACGGAGCGTGCCATGATTAACATTTCGCTTGGCAGCAAAGTTTCGGCGACCGTTTCGCCGTTTCTCGCCGCGGCCTACATAGATCGGCTCTTGCAGCGAGGGCGAACGGGCGGGCATGCCACGGCCATGGGGTGGTTCTAGTTTGGACGGCCCGAAACAAAGCCAAACGGGACGAAACGACCGTTTCGTATTCCGAAAGTAGCTCAAACACGAATCAACTTTTCTCCCACAAACACTCCCGCCGGTCGCCCGTCGCATAGACTGCTCCGCTGCCCCTGGTTCCGGCCGGCAGCGAACTCTCCCGAGGGCAGTCCGATTTTATTGGCCAACGGGGACGCTCGGCGCCGGTCCCGGCACGGCCGACGGCTCGCAGAGGACGCAGGGCGAGGGTGCCGAGAACGAACTGTGAACTTGTCGAATGCCAAAAATCGAATAAATAACGACCGACCGGGTGCCGGTTCCTGCTCGCCGAAACCGAACCCACCGTGGACCGTCGTCCTGAGCGAAGAACGCACCGCACACCACCGAGGGGGATTTTCGTGCCACGAATGCGGATATCACGTCGATGAAATGTGATACTTTAAGTTGCTTTGCATAAGGAGGTGCGCAACACACGCTGCTTTAATGTCATTTGCGGTGGCGGTGCCCGTGGTTAACTGAGTTTAACCGAGACGAGAGACGAGAGAGAGCGGAGTTAATTCATGTCGTCGTCAAAGGAGAAAACAAATCTCTGTATCGCTGCGAGTGCTGCGCACATTTGTCAATGTAATGGCGGAAACAATCTAGAAAGGGCACGAGTTTTAATTAAAAGCAATTTCTCGCACCTGTTGAAGGATGGTTCTGTACGCTCGATGGACGTGGTGAAGCATTCTGAGTTGGCGATAATGAGAAGAATAATGTAACTCTGTGAGTGTAGTGTTGAGATAGCCACGCGAATATGAGTTTTATTCGAAGTTGATCGCGTATTCTGATCGTTAAACGTTCAAACTACTCTGCAAAATAAGCACATTTGACTTGCGAGTAGTTAGATTTACTAGTGTTTTTTTTTTAAATAATTAACGACACTTTTTGAACAATCCCTCTCTTCCTGATCCTCTCACGGTTGAGCACGTAGTGCTGCCATAGCCTGGTCATTACTAAAGTGTTCTTAGTAACAAATTAGTCTTAGAAGTCTTAGTCTTAGTTCTTAGTTCTAAGATTCAATTGTTTCATTTTTTTCATAAATATAAATGTTTTTCAAATTTATAAATGAGCATTGAACAGGAGGATAATATTGTTTCTGTATAATACACTGTATTACTTAAAATTGAAGTCATAGTTCAATGGATTTGTTATTTTAGTTATTTGTTATTGTGTAGAATTTTAAGTAGTATGTATTTTTGCTGAATTTTCTATTTTGACGATTATAGGAAGTGTAGTTTTTCTCTTAAACAACTTCATCATTTGTATAAAAATATATTAAATAAGTAAAATAAAGTTGAAAAAACTAAGTGTTGTGGAAAATTATTAATCAATAGACTCATCTAGAGATCAAGCGATTGAAAACGTATACAGTAACCAACAGAATTCTAGCTGCACTTGATGTATGTCGTATGAAATTTATGAAAGAACCGGAAAGAACTATAACGGTCTCTATAAATGGAAGAACTATAAAAGCCAAATTCAGTGCAAAAAATTACAGTCATTGATATGCAATTCTTGCTCCCTTTTAAAGGTTTATCTTGCTAGGAGCACGCTAGAATTAGGTTTAGAGGCATCAATTTACGTTCACCGTCACTATTTGGCTTCACAAAGTAATATTTTATTGCATCTTGATAAAAAATAACATCAATTATCTTCGTATAAATGCCTTCTCAGCTCAGAAAATAATGAACCAAATAATGAAGCACTCTTCAGATGTTTATATGATGAAGCACTAAGCAGTACAACAAGATCTAATTAATAGCTGATCGATGCACTAGCTTCACATTCGACCATGACACGATGAAAACGCGACATGAGTACGTTGATTCCTTAGACATGTACCCATATCCATTGGGTGAATACCCTTGTTTGAAATAATTGACTTTAGTTACTCATTTAGACAGCTTTAGGAAAAATACTCGAACACCTGACAAACACTTTAGACATACACACGCGCATTTAAGACACAAGAAACAATTCAAATGAGTGCGGCAATAAATCAATTCACCAATTATTGCAAGCTGTGCACAGAAAGCTTATTATTCATGTTGATCGTTGGTTGAGTTCTCTTCGTACTCTACATTGGGCACACGCTTTCTTTCGAAAAGTCGAAACAAGCAAAACCAACACACGAGCACTTGGTTGCACAAAGAAAGTGTAAACTCTGAAGTATCTCTATCTATGGAACCGTTTGTTTGCATTGTAAAGGTACAGATTTGTCCCCGGTCCAAGCTGGTGCCAATTGGTTCTGTTTCGAATTTGTGCTCTAATCGGTATTTTGATGAAATATCTCCAACTCTAGTGGTTTCAAAAAGTATTTGGCGAAAGAAGATGCACCACTCACACATTGAAAGCGTGTAGATAAACGGGCAAATCGAGCATATAGTGGCTAGCGCACGTTTTCGCCCAGTTGGTCACTTCGATCGTTCAATAACTGGTCCAATCGGACCGCCCATTAAACGCCATGTACGCACATCAGCTCCAAATCTGCCACCCCGTACGTAGCCCGAGGTGTCCGGAGTACATAAGAGGGCTGCTGTTATCTCGTCTTATCATCAAACTGTGCTCGGGTCGAACGCGGGGACACATGAATGCTGTTGTTGTGGTTGTTTTTCTCCACGCCTCATCATCCGCTCGAGTGTTGTATGTGCGCGTTTTTTTTTCCACCAACAGCCAGATCGATCGTCCTATCAGCATGTGATCGATTCGCCGTTCGATTCAACGTCGCCATCGCACACAGCACGATTTGCGCCATGTTTGTGGCGTTGCCCCTGCCGTGTGGCTGCCATACTCCTTTTTGGCTTGTTTGCTGATTTTCGCGTTTATCAACCCACTTCAATGCTCGTGCCTCGTGCCGCACAAGGCCCGCGTGTGAAGGATGATGTACGCGGTTACGCGACGTTGAGCTCGAGTGTCTCGTACTTCTGCACCGATCGTAAACGCCCTGACCGATGGTGTGTTTCTTTTTCTTTCCCCCGTTTCAGCGAAGACGCTCCAAACACGGGCATTCCAGCTCCGGTGCGCGATACATCACACGTTCGTCGTCGTCTTCGGTAATGCACGTCCGATGCAGTAAAGTCGCTCATAATTTATGCAGTCGTTCGCACAGTGCTATGAAGTTAAGCGCATAGAGAAAGCCCGTGACGGGGGCAGTTCAGTGCACGATGCGCTCCACTATCACGGAGAGGTCACACCAGTCCAGATCTCCCAATTGCACGGTCAGGAATTACGCTAACCCCGCACGGGATGACGACGACGAAGACGACGGGGAGACTTAACCTTGTGCCGTTTCGCTTCGCCTAAAGGTTAGCCAATTTAATGGCTGGTCGATGTGTGAAAAACGGACCATCCTTGTACGGTCGCGATCGTGGTTTATTGTGCAGCAAACAAGATCGGTTTATGCCGAGGGTCCATGATCGATGGGTGGTTGATTGTGGTCAGACTCTGCGCAAACTGCAACCAATTGTTGGTTCAGCAAAAATACATGCTGCTCCGGAATGCGCAATCCGGTCCGGTGGTATAAATGAGTAAAAAAGGGTTTTTTATGTTTCGCATATCGCAGTGTCCAGTGTTATACTTTCAAGGTGAGAAAAGTAAAAGGAAGAAAGAAAGAAAGAAGTACCGACTGAAGCATAAAAGTGCAGCTTTAACACTGCTTTACAGCTAGTAGATGCATGTGATGTGCTAAAAATTTTCGAATTTTAACTTAGAATATGAATATAAAATCATAAACTTATCAAAGTACTTGATGCTCCACTTGCTTGTGGATGTTTAGTACTTAAATTTACGTGTGTTATACATTGCTTATATCTACCGAAACCAGTTTTTTATTCAATCTGATACATCTACAGCTTTGGTAATTCTATACAAGTTTTTTTAAAGCAGTTTAAATTTTGTAGTTTTCTGTGAGAAAAGTTGAAAAATGGGTTTTGTGAAAACAGACATAAAATGTTTTAGTTGCATATTTTCTATGTGAAACTGGTATAATATTGCTGGATTATCTCTTTTTAGATGAAAAAAAATCTCTTTAGAAACGTACACATGCATGAAAAATGTTGCATGAATGGGATTTGGGAGATGTTGGCTGTGGCATGGCAATTATGGGAATATGGAATTTCTTGACAGAACGCATGATGTTCTATATTTCTTATCTTTAGAGTTTTGAAGATATTTTATTCCTAGACCATTTATATCGCTTGATTACCATTCATGTAATCATTTTATCAGAAACTCATCG
>KZ067513.1:143280-158515 GCA_002091845.1 Anopheles cracens | reverse complement strand
TGTCATTTAGTGTGTCTGGAAGTGCGAGTGCTTTGAGGCCTTTTTTGGATAGGAATGTGTGGCTTTTGAATATTTTGTTTGATATTGTATTTTGACCACGGATATGATATTGTAGAATGTTGAACAAACCGTTAAGTTAGAATGATTACAGTGGAACTAGGTAAAATACGCAGCACATAGCATATTATTAGGCTAATTCTTCTTTGGCGCACTATAACCGATAATCATAACAGGCAGGAAGAGTCTAGTTGGGCTTAGCTTAACTTATTTTGTCTCACATCGATTTAGTTCTCGAAATCCAACCTTTTAACAGAACCTTGTTTACATTTCCATCTCAACATCCATGAAGTGCATTTCAAGAATTTGATTTTGAACTTATATTTTAAACTTCCACGATTCGTTCGGACTTAGTCATAAGTTCCATATGAACATCATTTTCTTCTCCTAGTCGACATGAAGAAAATGCTGATTGAATCTTTTGTTTTGGACTCTCAACTTCGCCCATCGAAACACCGTCATTCCCATGCGTTTGGAATTCTATGAAAACTGACTGTTTCCAACATCAACAGCAATGGTGTCCTTCCGTAAGGAAAAAATCGTCTCATCCAGCCATCGCCATCAGTTTCTCGAGAACTTCATTGTTTCTCGTCAATGATGCACGCCGCAGGATGCACATTGCGTTGCATCGTCGTTTTCCCTATTTTTACCACCAAAGAATGCCCAACGAATGGCCGTCCGGCGTTGCCATGGCAACGCCTCTTCTACGTCTTCCCATTGCCAAGCGGCTCAAGCGCAGGCGAACGGGAAAGGAAACAAGCTGGAGAAGCGTCGAAAAGGGAATCAATTAAGGACAATCCCAATTCAGCTGCTGCTGTCGGCGCGTTCGATTCGCTTTTCCACTGCGCTTCGTCTTCCATTGCTCCCTTTTCTCGTTCTTTCCAATTCCCTCACAAAATTGGACACCATTTCGAAGGGAAAACTTCCTCCTGGCAGCCTGGACATAAGTTCACGTCATAGTTACTCGCGCACCCGCTCGCGCAGCTAATTAAAAACAATCCGATCAAACAGATAAGCCCTTATCCCCGAACCCGTTCCAACCGATTCCGGGACAGAATTAAAATATCCCACCAGCTTATACATTTATGCACTTTTCCCTACTCTATTTAACTCCCCGTCCGTTCTCCCGAAATCACGAGAGAGAGAGAGAGAGGGAAAAAAGCCTCCGAGTTTTATGACACCCGGTGGGGGTCATAAACGCTGCGAATGCTGCGTTTCTCTTCTGGTTGGCTTGATGTTTTTCGTGCGCTTTTTGCTGCTGTCGTTTTGTCGTTCGCTGGGTCATTCCCAGGCAAGTTCGTCAGCAGAGCGCTGTCCGGCCTTCGGGTTCAGTTGTGCGTTCTCATTCCTTTGACCGAGCTTTGTGAACTTGTAAAATAAACCCCGACGATCATCTGCATACGGTCCTGTAGGCGATTTTCAGTATTAATAATGAATGCAATGCCAATAGCAACGCAACGGCGGTGAGAACAAACGCTCCACAAAATAAAGCACAGTAAACGCGAGGAACACGACGCAACGTTACATGTTTCGCTGTAAGTCCGTGTGCCCCCCCAATGATTGACGGGTGTGTAATAAAATTCGAAAACCAAAAACATGCAAAAATGTGCATCGTGCAAAGGCACTTCTGCCACACTTCTGCGTTAGTCGCTCATGCTGGAAGTGGAGTGAAATTGACGAGTTCGCACGAAACGAGTGGCAATGAACGATTGGCCGCTAAAGCTCGTGTTTTCAGCATTATTACGCAGATAATGGCCGCTTCACAGACGAGTGGGTACCTTAAGTGGCGATGCAATTTGCCAATAAAAAAATTATGCACGACCGTATGTGGCATTCGGGTTGGGTTGCATTCCACGTGCAGTAAAGTAATAGCGCTGTGTTCGGTTTCATTTGTGGTTTATTTCAGCTATGTGTTCGATTAATTTCATATGCAATTTTATTACCTTCAGTTTATAATGCGAGCGATGCGACGGCATGCTGTCTGTTAGTTAACAACAGCACTCTGCACGCTCAGCTCTTGCCCAGCATGGGTTGGGTCATCGTCGACGGTATGTTTGGTGTGCGGGCTATGGGGAGGTCCCGGGGAGAAAGTTTGGTTATAGCCAAAGCAGACATTCGAGATCACTCGAAAAAGCCGGGAGCCACCGGTAGATACTATCCTCGCAATAATAATGATAATAATGATATCATCCTCCTCGCGATAATGAGCCTCAGCCTCAGCTTCTACAAGCTGGCCGGCAGACGGCGCTCCTTAACCTAAGATGACCAACAGGTGGCGCTTCTGCAAGGATCGACGACAATCTCGACCATTAGGTGGCTGTAGAAAAGATCAACACATGTTCGGGACAGGTAGTGACGAGATGGTAACTCGGATGGTGTCGTGCCAGTCATTCTGGGATGTATGCGTTCCTTCCGCTTCGAGACACCCGACCAAACGCACGGATTTTTTCAGTTAATTTCTTATCGAAGCTAAATAATTGAGCCAGATTCCTCATTCGCTTCGGCATCACCTGTCCAAGTCGTACGAGTATTTCTCGTTTTTCGCCCAACTGATCATCTTCTAATCCATATCTCGGTGTACAACCACGTCTGCAGGGCGATGATGCCACCGGTGTTGATGTTGGTCGTACGGTGTTGGAAACAAGGAACCTGCAGCGACGGAAACGATGCACGGCACGGCTATCTGCTTGATCAGGTATGCCTTCTCGTCGTTAAACCTGTCGTCCTCCGAGCAGTCGGAGTGAAAGCGCGTCAGAAAGTCGACCAACTGGTTGCGCAGCAGTATGTCGAGGATCGGGTTCGCAACGCACACCTTAAAGTCGTGGAACGCCCCGAACTGTATGTTGCGCGATCTCTCCTTGAACATGTTCACCATCAGCTTCATGTCATCCGCATTGGTGATGTACTATACCTCGTCTTCACCGTGAAGGTGTGCCGATCGAGTAGCAGCTCGCCGTGCAGCTTCAGACTCTGCCGTCGCGTCATGTAGTTCTCCGAGCTCAGCAGATGCTCGTAGTGGGCGAACACCTTGTCGTAGTTCTGCTAGAGAAACACAAGATCTTGCGACGGGTGAGCAGCTCCCTGAAGGTGGAATCCGTCGCATCCGTCGCGATCTCGAACGTTGACATCTCGACGTACCGGAAGAAGTTGAAGAGCTCGTCCGAGTGGAGCATGATCTTGGCGAGCATCGTGCCATAATGGAACGCTCGTATCCGCCCATCAGCGTGGACAGGATCTCAGTTTTTGTGCAGATGTACTCCACAGCAGGCAAGGGTGCCAATCTCCTTCTTGCCCTCAAAGTCGATGCGTTTCAGGTTCTGCTTGAGAAGCAGCAGCAGATTGGTATTGGTCAGCTGCGATACGACAACTTCGGTTTGAGTTTATGTGTCAGATGTACCGTAGAGCATGGTTTTGACCAGTGCTTGATTCTTGCTGACGTCATCCTGTGCCGTCTCCTTCAGTGCCTTCATCAGCTCCTGCAGGCTTTTCTGTCGACTTGCTGGACAGTGGCATCTTTGTGATGGCGTTGGTTTGAATTGAGGCGTGAAGCGATCATACACTTTTCCGGATGAATGAGTCTTTTCTTTCTATCGAATCTTATTGTGCAGATACTACACTTCTAAAAGGACTAGTTGATTTCTTCCGACTTTACACAGGTCTTCTTTATTCACCAGACAACCTTCCATCCTTTCACGTCCATCCATTACTTTGCCCACTGCAACCAAGTAAGGCAATTTGAATGTACCCTTCATATATCTGCTGTAAAGGATCATTCGCGTTTTGTGCTTGTCAACACACCCTCAGCTTCATACGGTGGTGGTCATTATATATGACTGTTTTTAGAACGAGCTGAACACTATTACTGTTGTCGTAGTGCATCTAAATCCAATTTTACACAATCGAAGAGATTTTATGCATAATGAATATCAAACATCTCAACCAAAACTAACAGCAGGACGGTTTTAAGTGCACACATTTGGCGCTGTAATGAAAAATATGTATCCTATAATACTAATCCTATAATTATGTTCATCACTGTTGGTGTTCGACGTGATGGCTGCATGTTTAGTTGGGTTTAGTTTGCAATTTTAACATACTTTATGTTGGTAAAAATAATGTTTTTATTATACAGACACCGTATGTGAGATCTATTGATTCTGGTAGTTTCAAAACAATTCGTGAAGATTGCATTAGGGTGACATAAGAAATCCATACATAAAACATTGTAAAGTGTATGTAGTATATAAGATCGATGCATAATACACACATAATCGAGAGCAGGACGGGGATAAACTTCAAATGCATGAGTTAAGAGAGGCCCCTTATTTAAAATTAGGTGTTCTCACACAAATATTCTATTTAACATTGTTCTGGAAACGTAGATTGCAATGGCAATGGCTACATATTGGTTTGATAAACACCTTGTTCCTTTTTCTTCTCCATCCTGCGTAGGCCTTGGATTAACTTCACTCCTTAGGACACATAATAATTCCAGGATTCATATTTCTAACGAACGTTTTCGTGTTTACTGGCTCTTTTCTGCAATTAACGAGCATGTTCAATATCGTCCTGCCTGGCAACGCGATATCGCCGAGAACAATCCCCATTCTGTTCTGTTCGGCGGCTCCAAATGTCGGCCGCGGCAACCATCACCATCACACGAAAATTAATTAGATTGATAGCACCGAGACGAGCATGCGAAAGAAAATGGCCATGCCACAACAACAAAAGCAGCCCATTTGAGTTGGGCGGTAGGGGTAGGTCTGCGCCTTTATCTGCGCCAAAATGAAGACATAAAACTTCTTCGAACCAACCAACCGCCGGAAGATGCCCTGCCTGATGGCGTTGGCTCTTTATCGTGTAATCAAGCGAGCCATTAGCCATTGCGGGACCGAAGCGAGCCTCGCCGGTCGGGTGGGATGGATTTGATCTGCACTTTCGGAGCCCATCACGGTTGGCTCACATCATTTTCAAGGCAGGGGAACAGACAGCGGCGGGGTCTCATAAAATGCGTTCGTTCGACGCACGGATCTTCGACGCACCGCATCGGGGCCTTCTTTTTTCCTCCGTCATCCGTTTGATGGAATGCTTTCAACGCTGTGGTCTGTGTTAGGCATACATCGCTCCACCGAATACCCATTTCCAATCGTTTATTATTAGCGATACAAGCCATTAATTAGGCTGGCTAGCAAATCGCGGGATCAGTTGGATGGCGTGTGGTGTTAACTGATTAAATTTGATGTGGTGCTTGAAGAATGATGCATAAAAGAACTGAGAAACACAGCATATCCGAGCCGTCAACGCCATATTTCAAAAGAATGAACAAAACTAGCTGGAACTATTTGATCGTACAGCTATTGAGAAGAGATCATAATTTTGATTATGCAACGATAGCTACATGTGTAGAATTCTAGCAATAACTATACTTTTCAAACCGTAGTCATATTTGGCATTGTAAAACAATGATCGATATTGAAGATATGTGAAAACCATTCAACGTTACTTCATGTGACAATGATGTTGAAAGACGAGACACGGGATGAGAATGAACAAGTGCTCTCCCAAAACCCCTTGTCCAGTGGCATTTTCTCTCCTAATAGTCCCTAGAGCTAGTCCCTCAAAATCACAGAAGTCCAGCTATCATCAAAAGCATTTCAGCACAAATTGAAATCAATCATTACTGAATGATACGCATAAAACAATAAAGTATATTATCATTGCTGCTTGACGGACGAAGAACTACACTTGGCATTATTATCAAGCTGTTTTAAACTACACGCTTACTTTGACACATTTTAAAAAGATAAATAAAATATTACAAATTAGAAAAAAGACTTAAGACTTAAGACACTTCAATTTGATTTTTAAACATAATGAAAATTAGCTAAAACTAGCAACAAGTAACACTTTTATTTAGAAGTGTAAATTATATTATTAAATATTTGTAAATATTACAAATTAGAAAAAAGACTTAAGACTTAAGACACTTAAATTTGATTTTTAAACATAATGAAAATTAGCTAAAACTAGCAACAAGTTACACTTTTATTTCATTCTAAAAGATATAGGGAAAATACATATGATACTAAATTGCTTCAATGTTTAATTCTATGAAATGAACAGACTGTTAATATAATTGATGAAATATGAAGCATAAATATTGCTTTGTGTCAAATTACGTAAACTAGTTGTTACTTAATTGACCAAATTGTTGGTGCATTTTAAAATCACGCAGCGCGAGCTGATGCTAAAGCAAATGTTTATGGTTCTTTTTCTATTTACAAATATTTGTACTGAGCATACAGGCAGGCAGAGCAGGCATTATAAAATGATATTTATCACATATAATGAAAAATTCAGTTCTACTGTGGCCTTTTTTCGTTAAAACTGTGTGGAAGTTACCAACTGTACTAAATAAAAAAGCTTTAAGCTCCTTCGACAAGAGCTTTAAGCACGCGGGCATAGTGGTCGAGGTTCAAAATATCGGTCATGAATTAATAGTTATATGTATCGTAAATGAAGAACGACTCGATTTGATATTGATTGTGATATTACTATAGATTAGATAGGTTTTATTGAATTCTTCTTAACAATTTATGATCGAACATATACAATCAAATCGTTCGGCTTTCGTATGAAATTGCGAGTTTTAGACATAATTCGGGTCTGTACCGATAATTTCATTCCCTCACTATTATTATGTTCATTTTTTCTCTTTCAATAAGGTAAGACACGCCAGAAACAAAATTCGAGACAGTTTTAATTATGCTATGTCATTCAATTTATTCCTCACAGCATAACGATTTTAACGCACTGTGTGTAAAACAAAACCGGTTTATTCAACCTGTCCATTGTTTAGCAATTACTTGCACAGTTGTTGCACCGTCACCAGCACTAAAGGAACAAAGATCAGGCATCAAAGAACATATCATCACAAAATGTAAGTTTTCTCTAGAGGATAGTTCAGCTTACAGACTCAAGAACGTCTTCACAATCTTAAGAATTTATTAGAAACACTTCCATTCACCCTGATAGTGTAAAACTCCCGTGCTTATTACATCCGCATTACCTTCTCCATCACTGCATGTGGTTGGCGCAGCAGTTCCTGGTGCTCTTCCAAATTGAAAATATCCGAGAACTCGACCGATTCGTCACGTCCGGTCAACACATCACGGGCCACATTCGTCGAGGGGAGGAACGGTAGATGTCCGACCTTCGACACGGCCTTTAGCTCCATCGCAATCTTCAGCGGTGCCGCTAGACCCTCGTGCTTTCGTAGCATTTGCATATCTAGGTTGTGGCGGTGCTGATTGTACTGCAATAGAAGAGATGTGGATTATACTAAAACGCATCTATTTTGTGTTATTTGTTATTCGCAAACTTACATTCAATTCAGATTGCTTTAGTGGATGAACGGCCTGCAGCTGGGCAGCGCAGGTTTCATCTCGCGGCTCCAAGTGCCCCGAGAACTCATTGAAAGTCGACGGCATTTTCGGTGTCACCTTAATAGCAGCATCCTGAGTAACAAAACGAACGAAATATTAGTAGAAATGGGGCCAAGTTGGTCAAATGCGGAGCAGTTTTATGTACCATTTTGTTGTTAATTTGGAGAATATTCGCGTCCACACAAAACAATGTTTTCGTTTCTGCAAGTAATGACGTCTGAAACGTCAACAAGCATGTCATTTGACAGCTGCTCTTGTTGTTGTTCTTAGCAGCCGTCAAATGTATCAAATCATGCGAGCAGTTTCGAGCACGGCCAGCCGGCCTCCACTGCGCCCAGGTGGATGACCGCCAGAGCGACCAAAGAGCGAGCGGACGCGAATGCTTTTTAAAAATGCAAGAAAAACTCAGAAAAGTGGACCAAGACGATTTTTTGCTTTTGGTAAGAAGAGCCCAATTTTGACCGATTTTGATTCTCATTTCCCACAGTACACCTGCCCGTGGATGAATTTTGTTTTGAAAAGAGCTGTCAAAATCTAATCTGCGCAGTTCGAAATGACCGTTTTTGTGTTTTATTTATTTCATGAAACCTTTTCTCGCTCGGTAGCGAGAAACCACGTCGTTTGACGTCTCGCTAGGTGTTCTCGAATCGTTCTCAGGACGTTATACGGACATGTAAGGCCCGCTTTAAAATTAGCAAACAGCAAAATACGAAAAGTAACGCTATCTTAAAGTAACGCGCTATCGAAAAGTAACGCTATACGAAAAGTAACGCATGGAGCGCATGGTTTGTAAGGACGATTGGTCTAGACAAAATATAACTTTTATATATAAATTATTTACTACGAATGTTTATCTGTGTTTTGAGACTACGTTTTCGTTAACCTTCTACAAGATTCAAAAGTCGTAGCCAAGTGTTTTCCCTCTTTTTCCCCAACGTCTCATCAAAAAATCGAAAAGGAGGTAACGTT
Source organism: Anopheles cracens (assembly GCA_002091845.1). Classification (NCBI taxonomy): domain Eukaryota; kingdom Metazoa; phylum Arthropoda; class Insecta; order Diptera; family Culicidae; genus Anopheles; species Anopheles cracens. Next base: position 150,044 of record KZ067513.1, on the reverse strand, counting down.
AAGGCGTTACGGTGTTTACCGGAGTTGTTCGAAAAAACGAACGTCGAAGATTGTTTCGGAAAAAAATGTTCTGCAATGTTTCATCGATTTTTCTTTGATGCATTTTTTGAAATAATGTATTTTCCCATCGTTATGTTCAACATCTTAACGTTTTAATTAGAATTAAATTCATGATTTGCACTCCATGTCACACACTTCTATTGAAATAATTTTCCGACGGAATCTTCAAATATTAATTCTAGAAATTAGAAACACACCGGGAGTATATACATTTAATAGTAATTGCAACTGGATTCTCGCAAAACGTTTCACAGTTTGTGTGAGCGCATGGAACGGAGATGCGTTAGAAATAATAACAATACCGAAACAGAGATAGTAAACAGAGATTAAGGCATCAATCAGAGGCACGGAGCATCGCTGCGAGCTGCTGATTGTCGAGGTATTGGACGTGCTTGTTATCTGCTGCCTCTAAACGCATTCGGTCACCTTCCAAATCACAGCGCATTCAACGTCTCAGTAACATATCGCAACAATAATGTGAGTTTTCGCGCTCTTTTAGTAGACGAAAGCGCAATTGCTAATAAGATTCTTCACCATGCTATCATTAACGCAAGAATTATCTCTTTTCATTCAAGGCGTCCGAAACTCAGCCTGCAACAGTTGAACGAGCTTTCACCGGTGGAGTTTCACAAAACGTTTGAAAATGTGATAGAATGCTGGCCGGAGGGTGCAATATTCTGTTCGGCTCTGTTGCCATTCAAAAGCTTCACTACGATGATTGCCGCCTTTCAAAGCTACCTCGACCGTTTACCCGCCGAAACCAAGCTGAAGATACTGCGACTCCATCCTGATCTAGCCGGCAAGCTGTTGGACACGAACGAGCTGACCAAGGATTCCTCGTTCGAGCAAGCCTCGGTCGGATTGGACGATTTATCGCCTGACGATAAAAATAAGCTTACGGAACTCAACGCAAGGTAAGTAGCCAGACTTGCCGTTTAATAATACGTACTATTATGTGAACAATAACCTTCATTCCTTTCGTAGTTATAAAATCAAATTCGGTTTCCCGTTTGTGGTTTGTGTTCGTGAAGCGTCCAAGTTCGAGGTTATTCTTCGTAGCGTTTCGGAACGAATCCACAACACCGTGGAACAAGAGCTCGAAACTGCAATAGACGAGGTGAAGAAAATCTGCCGCTTGCGTATTTTGCAGTTAGTTGACAATTTGTGAAAAGCGGTGTAAGGATGTGGCGTGAAGTTTATACGATGGATTTCTAAATGATTTGTTCTGAATAAAATGTGGTAATGGATTAGTGAAGATAATTGGTGACGAAAATAGAACATTCGATCAATTCCTAAAAGAGGTAATTATAACATTTATTAGAGGGCATGTTGCTGTTGAATTAAATAACATAATCTATCCATCCTTGCACTATGTTATTCAAGCTCTTGTCGTTCTTTCTCTGGAAACAATTGCTGCATTATCGACGTCGTTACAATATTCTGGAAAAAGAAAGAAAACAATCTGTTGGTATCGCACTACTTTAAACTGTAGTGTAAACTAAACTTAGAAGTTGTAACCAAAAACAAAACAACTTTAGCACCCTCACATGGAAATAGATGTGCATGGAAATAGATATTCATTCTTCTTTTGACTTTTCTGAATAGTTTGTGCAATTATTTTGACACTTTTCATTTTTGATTGTTATTTCCTTTTGGTCGCTTTCTACATTTTCGACTTACATTCAAATTCGGAACCATCAGTTCGCCGTTCTAACGGCTAGCATTGGACGAACGAGAGCCCGACCGAGACCGGCGCCGGTGGCGATAGCTTTCGTTGCGTGAACGGCTTCGAGAAAATGGCAAGGGGCTAGGAGATGAAAGAAACATGAGTTTTGGCTATAGAAATACATGCATTCAATTTCGAAAGAAAGCAACGCCTACTAACCTCTCATCTCGTCGTCCCATGTACACACCCGGCGTCGGAGCGTGCGGCTGATCGGTGATGGAATAATCCACGCGAATCCGGCGCCCGTGTATCTGCAAGCCGTTGCAGTTGGCACGGGCCGTTCCAGCTTCCTCTTCCGTCTTGAAGTACACGAACCCGAAACCTCGCGACAACCGCGTCTTGGCGTCGTATATCACAAACGCTCGCTCCACCGTCCCAAAATGGCGGAAGATATCGTTCAGGTACGGTTCGGTGGTATAAACGCTCAGCCCAAACACGCCCAAACAGCGGCTGGGAGCCGGAGAATCTACACGGATCCGCGAACGACTGCTCGAGTGTGACGGCGATTTGCGATGGCTGGACCGGCTACGTTGCAGCGGACGCGAAACAAATCGACGCCGATAACGGTCCCGCGAACTAGAACGGCTGCGGCTGCGGCTATGTCGATTGCGACGCTCGACACTCCTGGAACGCCGGTAATCGTCCTCATGCCGGCGACTCGTTCGACAGTCCGATCGGCGATGCGATGATGTCTGGGGGAAACGTTCTTCTTAGTTCGCACGAGTCTTCTCCGGCACACGGGTTTCACAGGTTATTCACGAATTCATACTTACCATATTCACGCGATGCTTTGATGAAAAAATGCAGCGTCCAACTTGCAGCATGCACAGGTTAGCAAATAATGAGAGCGAGCTCGGTCCGTAGACGATACGGCAAAATGATGCTGGTTGCCAATAGCAACCGACAAACAAGGTCTGTGACTACGTGATAGTTTGAAAATCATTTTTACCAAACTGGATGTGGTTTGCAGACAGCTCACAATTAGATCTGCGTTAGTACATTAAAACATGAGAATTGGCAAATTAGGAAGGTATCTTACATACGAATGATTTTGCACAGCATCATTGGTTTGGCAGTTTCTTTCGGACAACCACAGTTTCGAGCGTCTCCGGTAAGCGACATGAACATAGCTGAAAAACCATCTGCTTTTTAGAATAGAACAAAACATGAAGAGATACGTGAAAGTGATGTAATATAAAATTGTAGTAAATTGTAGACATATTTTTTATTGTGTGGATATTGCATAATATTACCTTTCATCTCCATACAACCTAATTAATCATGTTAATCCTAAGCTAACTATCATAATGATCACACCACTATGCAACAGTTTTAGTCGCTGAGGCACGCTACGAACGAAAATATCAACACTAATCGTGGACACCATTTCACGGATCATTAACAATTCACATCACACTTGCAACGCGAATAAGAATTGTCGTCTTGTAAGCGGTCGGTCTGGAGGAAAGTGAGGTCACAAACAACGCGCGATTTTATTCCGGCATATGATCGAGACAAGCCCAGAACTGGAAACATCGCCGAGTTTGTTTGTTTGGAATCGGCGTCTTCAGGTAGAACGCGAAGAACCGAGCGAGCGAGAGGGAGACAGCGCTACGTAAACCATATTTCGAAGAAAAATACAAAAACGAACGAAGGCTCTCCAACGCTGTACAGAAAGACGGTTTGGTGCCGGCTGTTTTTGTTTCTTTTCAGCGGATGCCACCACACACGCGCCCCACCGAGGGGCGAAAAGAACCGCGGCGTGTGCGCAGTAGGCCAAAAACAAATCCTCCCGTGATGCAAGTGTGTGCGTGTGTGTGTGCGATTATGCTTTTCAAAACGCCAACCGAAAGTGTTAACCTTTTCACTTCCCGTGGCTCTTTAGCATGTTAACGCTGGTAAGAATCATTGAGGTTAGAATTCAATAGAAAGCCTACCCGAAACACTTTCAATCCTTCGTTTACCACAGAAGTATGCGTCCGTCGTTTGCTGTGTTGGTGTCCCGCCGGTCGAGAGAGAAGAAGAAAGGCAGTAAAGAGGGAAAACTCGTTCTCGCGTCTAGATTCCGCGTGGTGCGCGTTGCCGCGCATGCTGTGGCGCGTTCGTAGCGCGCTACACCACACACAACTCATTCTTCGAACGAACGCGCCGGGAGTCGGATCGGTTGCCTGACGCGAACGAATATCGGTGCACGGGCAGCGCCAGAACTGAACGATTGCGGTATCGCAAGAACTTCGTGTGAAGTGAGCATAGGAGAAAGTTGGGGCGAGTATCTGCAAGCAGCAGCACCATCAGTGACACCGCCAAGATGGGAGATCATGCCGTGCCTGTCAAGGGCAACGTTTTGGGATGTAAGTAGCCAAGAGTGGTCGTTCAAAGCCTCCTTCAACTGGTGGGCCAACTGCGATGTTTTGCTTATCGCGGTAGCTGCGGGAAGTGTACGAAAGATACCGCCATATGGTTAACACCCAGCTCAGTTGGCGTTGCCGTGTATCGGATATCGAAATATGTGAATTGTGTGTGTGTGAATGTGCGTGCCTGTGCCTTTGTGTGTGGGCGCATGAAGACGATGGTCCCTGGACCTAGCCCTTGGAATGTTCTGGTAACTTCGAAGCATGTTCCTGCTTTCTTCAGATCCAGCAATATGCGTTTTATTGCAAGGGTGTCCAGTACTTTCTGCGATGATAGTCATGTGTGCAGTCCATCCGTTGTCCAACTGGCGTGGGAGGACGCGACGCGACATGTACCAGTTTCCCGTCCCACGGAAAATCGGACTCCGTTGCTTCGGTTGATTCCGTTTTCCCTCGGCCGGTTTGTGGTACGTTGATATAATCCTTCGCCGAGCAGCAGAAGCAGCAGCCAACCAGCAGGCACACTTTCTTGGTGCGTGCGGGCAGCACCAGTCAGGTTGAACTAAAATTAAACCACCGTGGAATACTGTCCCCTCTGTCGTTCCGTCGCTGCTGTCCCCAGTGTCGAGGAGGAAACCAATAGCGCGAGATTAATCCATCGCACACGCGGCTCTCTGCCCTCTTCGGAAAACCAATATCAGCTATATGTATGCCGGCAAGGGGACGGAGGAGGAGGAGGAAGCAGATGGCGGCGGGTGGTTTGTTATGGTGAAGTGCGAAAGTAGGACGTTCGTTATCCCGAGCGAATTCGAACTGTTCCGATGGCAGCGAATGATTTCATCACCCCGAACCCCTCCTCGGTGGATTTAATTTATGCACTCGAGAACGATTCTCAACGGCTGCAGCACCTACCTCGTCAAGAAAAGGGACGCGGTTTGCTTAAGAACGAACCGAGACTGGGGACCGAAACTGGAAATAGACAGGCATTGTGTGTTCCTCGGTGCCCAACCTCTATCCTCTAGAAGTATTTACACTTCGCGCAACTCCCGATAGCATCGTAATTCCGACGAGCTACCTCAACAACACGGGATGGGCTAAAGCAGGATTTAGGAAAAAGGTCACGAACCGTGAACGTGGTACGGAGCTAGAGCACGGTTGGAATGATCTTTATCCGTCACAGGCTCCGTCACATGTTGCTCCGTGCTCGGATCCGGTCTTGAATTCTTTAAAACTTTCGACCAAACCATTTGAAGCGATTACTTCTCTCATCCGCTCGTCATGAGCGCGTACCACTGCGGTGGTTAATGGTTTGACACGCGCCAGTCAAAACAGGCCAGGGAGAAATACAACAAAAATCGATTGATGCAACAACATGGGATTCATTTTTTGTCAAAGCACCACTGACAAGCGCCGGTATTTTATCCCCGTGTAACGATAATTGATAATGAAACGCACCCTCCCGGGAGGTTTGCGGATGGTTGTTTCATTCAACAGCGTATCAAAACAAATGTTTATAAATACATCTTCCCTCGCAAGGGGACCGTAGAAAGGATTGAAATATGATGCTGTGAAAGAGTTCTCTATACACCACAGAGCTATTTCGGATGCATTCCCTAACCTTCCGATATCGGTTCGATGTTAGGCAGATTACAAGCGTATCCACATAAAGGGTACTTTTACGTTAAAAGGGATAACACTTATCTGTTGCAAGAGATCGAACTCTCCTACCAAAAGACATACGCAACCGTGGGACAGAATTACACATCGCGATGGTGCGCAAAGTTTTGCCGCTCAGGCGCTCCATTTTCGGTGCGACCGAAAGGTCAGGTAGAGGACACGGCCAAGCGCATCTTCGAAAGAGCGAACATGCCGGCCGATTTGGGGTGGGTGTGTTGGATTGTTCCCGTACGATGTTCCGTCTCGATCCACTCGCACTTCACAATATTGGGGTCGCATACTTTATAAGAGCGACGAATGTGCATCATGCCCGGGATGCAATTAGATCATCCAAAAGTATGCAATTTTCTTTGTGAACACTTTTCCTTTCAACAACAAAAAAAAGAAACGAAGGACACACTTCTTCTAGCGTATCCAGAACAACAGCACAAGTGAAGGTTACACCCGGAGCGAGAGCAACACTCGCTTTTGACATTGGGTTATCCTTCGGTCCTCCACGTGGTGCGCGAAATGCCGGTTTCGGCGGTTTTTCACGGCGGATGAGTATTTTCTCTCACTTCTCTCTTTCTCCCTCTCAGAACCAGAGCAACGCTTTTGGAAGTGTTGTTTGCAGCTCGCCGAAAGTGCTCTGCACACGCACACCTTCGGACCCAGACCAGAGCGCGGTTTGCATAGAACCAACAGGTGTGGAGTGAGAAGCAAGCACCAAACTAGCTCTCTTCGCTGGCATGCGAAAGCTATAGGATTTCGCCGAAACACGTGCTTCTGCATCATTCTGAATTTTCCCGCCGAGAATAGCAAAGCCGATAAGAAATCGTAAAGAAGTTGTTAATCGAATAAAACTTCCTAATATGTGTGACTTTTTCGATAACGTGTGTTCGATATGTTATCATATCTATCGAAATTTTCATGTCTAGCTTTTCATTGCACTTGATCATAAAAGCAAATAT
>KZ067513.1:129550-143270 GCA_002091845.1 Anopheles cracens | reverse complement strand
CGGTATGTGTGGTGTAGTTCATCAAACCTAGACGGTTTGTCTGGATGATGGCTTTGTTTGGTTGTTTATCGATACACCGGCATATGTTTTATCGTCCAAGAAAGCCGGTATGATGACAAAACGCACGTTAGTTTTTAAATTAACCGGCCTGCTACCCAATACAGTTCGTAACATAACTATAAGAGTACCTTTCCTGCGAATAAAACGAAAAATAGAGTAGATATATGAAAATTATGTTACATAAATAAATAAAAAATATGTCTACAATTTACTACAATTTTATATTACATCACTTTCACGTATCTCTTCATGTTTTGTTCTATTCTAATTCCAGAGAAAGAACGACAAGAGCTTGAATAACATAGTGCAAGGATGGATAGATTATGTTATTTAATTCAACAGCAACATGCTCTCTAATAAATGTTATAATTACCTCTTTTAGTAATTGATTGAATGTTCTATTTTCGTCTCCAATTATCTTCACTAATCCATTACCACATTTTATTCAGAACAAATCATTTAGAAATCCATCGTATAAACTTCACGCCACATCCTTACACCGCTTTTCACAAATTGTCAACTAACTGCAAAATACGCAAGCGGCAGATTTTCTTCACCTCGTCTATTGCAGTTTCGAGCTCTTGTTCCACGGTGTTGTGGATTCGTTCCGAAACGCTACGAAGAATAACCTCGAACTTGGACGCTTCACGAACACAAACCACAAACGGGAAACCGAATTTGATTTTATAACTACGAAAGGAATGAAGGTTATTGTTCACATAATAGTACGTATTATTAAACGGCAAGTCTGGCTACTTACCTTGCGTTGAGTTCCGTAAGCTTATTTTTATCGTCAGGCGATAAATCGTCCAATCCGACCGAGGCTTGCTCGAACGAGGAATCCTTGGTCAGCTCGTTCGTGTCCAACAGCTTGCCGGCTAGATCAGGATGGAGTCGCAGTATCTTCAGCTTGGTTTCGGCTGGTAAACGGTCGAGGTAGCTTTGAAAGGCGGCAATCATCGTGGTGAAGCTTTTGAATGGCAACAGAGCCGAACAGAATATTGCACCCTCCGGCCAGCATTCTATCACATTTTCAAACGTTTTGTGAAACTCCACCGGTGAAAGCTCGTTCAACTGTTGCAGGCTGAGTTTCGGACGCCTTGAATGAAAAGAGATAATTCTTGCGTTAATGATAGCATGGTGAAGAATCTTATTAGCAATTGCGCTTTCGTCTACTAAAAGAGCGCGAAAACTCACATTATTGTTGCGATATGTTACTGAGACGTTGAATGCGCTGTGATTTGGAAGGTGACCGAATGCGTTTAGAGGCAGCAGATAACAAGCACGTCCAATACCTCGACAATCAGCAGCTCGCAGCGATGCTCCGTGCCTCTGATTGATGCCTTAATCTCTGTTTACTATCTCTGTTTCGGTATTGTTATTATTTCTAACGCATCTCCGTTCCATGCGCTCACACAAACTGTGAAACGTTTTGCGAGAATCCAGTTGCAATTACTATTAAATGTATATGCTCCCGGTATGTTTCTAATTTCTAGAATTAATATTTGAAGATTCCGTCGGAAAATTATTTCAATAAAAGTGTGTGACATGGAGTGCAAATCATGAATTTAATTGCAATTAAAACATTAAGATGTTGAACGTAACGATGGGAAAATACATTATTTAAAAAAAATGTATCAAAGAAAAATCGATGAAACATTGCAGAACATTTTTTTCCGAAACAATCTTCGACGTTCGTTTTTTCGAACAACTCCGGTAAAAACCGTAACGCCTTAACGTTACCTTTTTTTCGATTTTTTGATGAGACGTTGGGGAAAAAGAGGGAAAACACTTTGCTACGACTTTTGAATCTTGTAGAAGGTTAACGAAAACGTAGTCTCAAAACACAGGTAAACATTCGTAGTAAATAATTTATGTATAAAAGTTATATTTTGTCTAGACCAATCGTCCTTACTGGTAGCGTTACTTTTCATATTTTGCTGTTTACTAATTTTGAAGCGGGCCTTACATGTCCGTATAACGTCCTGAGAACGATGCGAGAACAGGATGCGAGAACAGCGAGACGTCAAACGACGTGGTTTCTCACTACGTACGTGGAAACGCGTTTCTCGCTACCGAACGAGAAAAGGTTTCATGAAATAAATAAAACACAATAACGGTCATTTCGAACTGCGCAGATTAGATTTTGACAGCTCTTTTCAAAACAAAATTCATCCACGGGCAGGTGTACTGTGGGAAATGAGAATCAAAATCGGTCAAAATTGGGCTCTTCTTACCAAAAGCAAAAAATCGTCTTGGTCCACTTTTCTGGGTATTTCTTGCATTTTTAAAAAGCATTCGCGTCCGCTCGCTTTTTGGTCGCTCTGGCGGTTATCCATCTGGGCGCAGTGGAGGCCGGCTGGCCGTGCTCGAAACTGCTCGCATGATTTGACACATTTGACGGCTGCTAAGAACAACAACAAGAGCAGCTGTCAAATGACATGCTTGTTGACGTTTCAGACGTCATTACTTGCAGAAACGAAAACATTGTTTTGTGTGGACGCGAATATTCTCCAAATTAACAACAAAATGGTACATAAAACTGCTCCGCATTTGACCAACTTGGCCCCATTTCTACTAATATTTCGTTCGTTTTGTTACTCAGGATGCTGCTATTAAGGTGACACCGAAAATGCCGTCGACTTTCAATGAGTTCTCGGGGCACTTGGAGCCGCGAGATGAAACCTGCGCTGCCCAGCTGCAGGCCGTCCATCCACTAAAGCAATCTGAATTGAATGTAAGTTTGCGAATAACAAATAACACGAAATAGATGCGTTTTAGTGTAATCCACATCTCTTCTATTGCAGTACAATCAGCACCGCCACAACCTAGATATGCAAATGCTACGAAAGCACGAGGGTCTATGGAATGAAATTATCGGTACAGACCCGAATTATGTCTAAAACTCGCAATTTCATACGAAAGCCGAACGATTTGATTGTATATAAGTTAGATCATAATTTGTTCAGATGAATTCAATAAAACCTATCTAATCTATAGTAATATCACAATCAGTATCAAATCGAGTCGTTCTTCATTTACGATACATATAACTATTAATTCATGACCGATATTTTGAACCTCGACCACTATGCCCGCGTGCTTAAAGCTCTTGTCGAAGGAGCTTAAAGCTTTTTTATTTAGTACAGTTGGTAACTTCCACACAGTTTTAACGAAAAAAGGCCACAGTAGAACTGAATTTTTCATTATATGTGATAAATATCATTTTATAAGTCAAACGACGTGGTTTCTCGCTACCGAGCGAGAAAAGGTTTCATGAAATAAATAAAACACAATAACGGTCATTTCGAACTGCGCAGATTAGATTTTGACAGCTCTTTTCAAAACAAAATTCATCCACGGGCAGGTGTACTGTGGGAAATGAGAATCAAAATCGGTCAAAATTGGGCTCTTCTTACCAAAAGCAAAAAATCGTCTTGGTCCACTTTTCTGGGTATTTCTTGCATTTTTAAAAAGCATTCGCGTCCGCTCGCTTTTTGGTCGCTCTGGCGGTTATCCATCTGGGCGCAGTGGAGGCCGGCTGGCCGTGCTCGAAACTGCTCGCATGATTTGACACATTTGACGGCTGCTAAGAACAACAACAAGAGCAGCTGTCAAATGACATGCTTGTTGACGTTTCAGACGTCATTACTTGCAGAAACGAAAACATTGTTTTGTGTGGACGCGAATATTCTCCAAATTAACAACAAAATGGTACATAAAACTGCTCCGCATTTGACCAACTTGGCCCCATTTCTACTAATATTTCGTTCGTTTTGTTACTCAGGATGCTGCTATTAAGGTGACACCGAAAATGCCGTCGACTTTCAATGAGTTCTCGGGGCACTTGGAGCCGCGAGATGAAACCTGCGCTGCCCAGCTGCAGGCCGTCCATCCACTAAAGCAATCTGAATTGAATGTAAGTTTGCGAATAACAAATAACACGAAATAGATGCGTTTTAGTGTAATCCACATCTCTTCTATTGCAGTACAATCAGCACCGCCACAACCTAGATATGCAAATGCTACGAAAGCACGAGGGTCTAGCGGCACCGCTGAAGATTGCGATGGAGCTAAAGGCCGTGTCGAAGGTCGGACATCTACCGTTCCTCCCCTCGACGAATGTGGCCCGTGATGTGTTGACCGGACGTGACGAATCGGTCGAGTTCTCGGATATTTTCAATTTGGAAGAGCACCAGGAACTGCTGCGCCAACCACATGCAGTGATGGAGAAGGTAATGCGGATGTAATAAGCACGGGAGTTTTACACTATCAGGGTGAATGGAAGTGTTTCTAATAAATTCTTAAGATTGTGAAGACGTTCTTGAGTCTGTAAGCTGAACTATCCTCTAGAGAAAACTTACATTTTGTGATGATATGTTCTTTGATGCCTGATCTTTGTTCCTTTAGTGCTGGTGACGGTGCAACAACTGTGCAATTTTTCACGGATAGCGAAACTCACTTTCTCAGAAGTTTAAAATCTAGTAGGTGTTTCCGGAACATGGTAGAAGGGACCATTAAAAGAATTATTGAAATCGTTCAAGTCGTGTTTGAGTTTTAGTGAGAAGTTAGAGAAAACTCTTCAGTTTTGCACATTCAAGTACTATTTATGAATCCTCTGTTTGCTATGTGAAGAAGCAGGGGCAAATATCTCACCAGTTTCAAGTGCGTTACTAATTAAAGCAAATTGTTGAAAAAACTTATATGGCTGCATATTGAAAGGTTTGATCTCCTGGACAAGCAAACCAGACCTGGAGCGTTCTCGTCTCCGCCGTGTGAGTTTTTGCACTCATTAGGTGGCATCTTCCGAAACAACCCAATCACGTGGGGCACGGTTGCTCCTAGCATCCGAGTTGGCGCAGAGTGACGTCTAGGTGTCTGTTTATTTGGCAGCCGGGCTAGTTTTGACACTACACTCCGGAATTCGGCGAGCCAAACAGGAGAGAGAGCACATACACAAAACTGTAGCAATGTTTACCGTTTCGAGTGTGGAGAAGAAAAAAAGACGTCGGTGCGTCCCGGGACGGACGGACAACATGGTTGGCGATAAGATCAACTCCCCACCCGGTCCCTGCGCTGCGCTGCGCTGCGATCACGCACCATCACCGTCACCGAGATCCCTAATCTTTGGAGCGCGGTGGAGTCGACAAACATACATGCCCGGGGCGCTTCGGCTTATCACGGACACCCGGCCGCCCGGAGGCGTACCGGCGGGCGGGTTAAGGTGTGGGGCTGGAAATAGATCAACCGAAACGGAAAACACACCACCACCGTGCGCACGGTCGTTGCGTTCCCTTTTGGAAACGATGGTAGTTAAATATTGACTCACGTACAAGCCCGCGCCCGGTTCCGTCCGACGCCCGGGCTCGGGGTCTCCTCACCTTTAACCGCGCGAAGCCATAACACGCTTGTTAACACGAAAATGAGTTGTCATTAACAATTACCTATTGACACATTCCACGTCGCTGCCGTCGCCGCCTTCTTCGGTTGCTCCACACGCCTGCAAGGCACGGAAAGACTGCAGCGTCTAGTTAGCCATGCACAAACAAATTTTTATCATCGCGCGCGGTTCATTCTGCGGAGTTTTTATGTTTCGTTCCTCTCGCTCTCTCACTCACTCGTGTTCAGCCCCAGGCGCTACAGTAACATTCTGCCTCATCCCCATCTCAGGAACATCTCAACTAAACCGCGCCTCTTTTCCACTCTCTCCGCCTCTCCACAGGGAAGACACGCACGAAAGACAAGTACCGGGTGGTGTACACGGACCAGCAGCGGCTCGAGCTGGAGAAGGAGTTCCACTACACGCGCTACATCACGATCCGCCGGAAGTCGGAGCTGGCCCAGAACCTGCAGCTGTCGGAGCGGCAGGTGAAGATCTGGTTCCAGAACCGCCGCGCCAAGGACCGCAAGCAGAAGAAGAAGGCCGAGACGGGCAGCGGCGGCATCGGGGGCGGCGGGCTCGGCGGGCTCGGCGGCCAGTCGCTGGTGGCGGCCCACTCGCAGGCTCGTCGTCAAAGGAGAAAACAAATCTCTGTATCGCTGCGAGTGCTGCGCACATTTGTCAATGTAATGGCGGAAACAATCTAGAAAGGGCACGAGTTTTAATTAAAAGCAATTTCTCGCACCTGTTGAAGGATGGTTCTGTACGCTCGATGGACGTGGTGAAGCATTCTGAGTTGGCGATAATGAGAAGAATAATGTAACTCTGTGAGTGTAGTGTTGAGATAGCCACGCGAATATGAGTTTTATTCGAAGTTGATCGCGTATTCTGATCGTTAAACGTTCAAACTACTCTGCAAAATAAGCACATTTGACTTGCGAGTAGTTAGATTTACTAGTGTTTTTTTTTTAAATAATTAACGACACTTTTTGAACAATCCCTCTCTTCCTGATCCTCTCACGGTTGAGCACGTAGTGCTGCCATAGCCTGGTCATTACTAAAGTGTTCTTAGTAACAAATTAGTCTTAGAAGTCTTAGTCTTAGTTCTTAGTTCTAAGATTCAATTGTTTCATTTTTTTCATAAATATAAATGTTTTTCAAATTTATAAATGAGCATTGAACAGGAGGATAATATTGTTTCTGTATAATACACTGTATTACTTAAAATTGAAGTCATAGTTCAATGGATTTGTTATTTTAGTTATTTGTTATTGTGTAGAATTTTAAGTAGTATGTATTTTTGCTGAATTTTCTATTTTGAAAGACGAAGCGCAGTGGAAAAGCGAATCGAACGCGCCGACAGCAGCAGCTGAATTGGGATTGTCCTTAATTGATTCCCTTTTCGACGCTTCTCCAGCTTGTTTCCTTTCCCGTTCGCCTGCGCTTGAGCCGCTTGGCAATGGGAAGACGTAGAAGAGGCGTTGCCATGGCAACGCCGGACGGCCATTCGTTGGGCATTCTTTGGTGGTAAAAATAGGGAAAACGACGATGCAACGCAATGTGCATCCTGCGGCGTACATCATTGACGGGAAACAATGAAGTTCTCGAGAAACTGATGGCGATGGCTGGATGAGACGATTTTTTCCTCACGGAAGGACACCATTGCTGTTGATGTTGGAAACAGTCAGTTTTCAAAGAATTCCAAACGCATGGGAATGATGGTGTTTGGATGGGCGAAGTTGAGAGTCCGAAACAAAAGATTCAATCAGCATTTAGAACATCGTTCAATGTGTTATAAATCGTAATTTTTATTATGATAATTAATACTGCTATTACTGCCGAATCGCACAAGGTTTTTAAATTTCGGTATAAGTTTACCTGTACGTGTTACCTCTTGGTAACCATAACATATTACTGGTTCTATAACTGTTTTGAATAGGCAAAACTATCAACATTCGAACAAATGTATTGTAAAGTACGATGATAAATTAAGTAAACTGTGTATAATGTTAGAATTATGCAAAGTGTAATCAGAAAAATAGCATTTCCTTGGAGAAAATGTTTTCACTTATTTCGGGAGCAAACAAACATAATTGATATAATAACACATCTAAGACCTTGGATCTGTTTCTTGCATTACTTGGTGCATTGTATTCCAAAACGCTGGTTTCTTCATGTCGACTAGACGAAGAAAATGATGTTCATGGATGTTGAGATGGAAATGTAAACAAGGTTCTGTTAAAAGGTTGGATTTCGAGAACTAAATCGATGTGAGACAAAATAAGTTAAGCTAAGCCCAACTAGACTCTTCCTGCCTGTTATGATTATCGGTTATAGTGCGCCAAAGAAGAATTAGCCTAATAATATGCTATGTGCTGCGTATTTTACCTAGTTCCACTGTAATCATTCAAACTTAACGATTTGTTCAACTTTCTACAATACCATATCCGTGGTCAAAATACAATATCAAACAAAATATTCAAAAGCCACACATTCCTATCCTAAAAAGGCCACAAAGCACTCGCACTTCCAGACACACTAAATGACATAAATGAATAAGTAAGTAAGCAAGCAAGCAAGTTAATAAGCAAGCGATGAATTTCTGATAAAATGATAACATGAATGGTAATCAACCGATATAAATGGTCTAGGAATAAAATATCTTCAAAACTCTACAGATAAGAAATATAGAACATCATGCGTTCTGTCAAGAAATTCCATATTCCCATAATTGCCATGCCACAGCCAACATCTCCTAAATCCCATTAATGCAACATTTTTCATGCATGTTTACGTTTCT
Source organism: Anopheles cracens (assembly GCA_002091845.1). Classification (NCBI taxonomy): domain Eukaryota; kingdom Metazoa; phylum Arthropoda; class Insecta; order Diptera; family Culicidae; genus Anopheles; species Anopheles cracens. The sequence goes on along the minus strand of KZ067513.1, from coordinate 135,030 downwards.
AAAGAGATTTTTTTTTCATCTAAAAAGAGATAATCCAGCAATATTATACCAGTTTCACATAGAAAATATGCAACTAAAGCATTTTATGTCTGTTTTAACAAAACCCATTTTTCAACTTTTCTCACAGAAAACCACGAAATTTAAACTGCTTTAAAAAAACTTTTATAGAATTACCAAAGCTGTAGATGTATCAGATTGAGTAAAAAACTGGTTTCAGTAGATATAAGTAATGTATAACACACGTAAATTTAAGTACTAAACATCCACAAGCAAGTGTAGCATCAAGTACTTTGATAAGTTTATGATTTTATATTCATATTCTAAGTTAAAATTCGAAAATTTTTAGCACATCACATGCTTCTACTAGCTGTAAACCAGTGTTAAAGCTGCACTCTTATGTTTCAGTCGGTACTTCTTTCTTTCTTTCTTCCTTTTACTTTTCTCACCTTGAAAGTATAACACTGGACACTGCGATATGCGAAACATAAAAAACACTTTTTTACTCATTTATACCACCGGGCCGGATTGCGCATTCCGGAGCAGCATGTATTTTTGCTGAACCAACAATTGGTTGCAGTTTGCGCAGAGTCTGACCACAATCAACCACCCATCGATCATGGACCCTCGGCATAAACCGATCTTGTTTGCTGCACAATAAACCACGATCGCGACCGTACAAGGATGGTCCGTTTTTCACACATCGACCAGCCATTAAATTGGCTAACCTTTAGGCGAAGCGAAACGGCACAAGGTTAAGTCTCCCCGTCGTCTCCGTCGTCGTCATCCCGTGCGGGGTTAGCATAATTCCTGACCGTGCAATTGGGAGATCTGGACTGGTGTGACCTCTCCGTGATAGTGGAGCGCATCGTACACTGAACTGCCTCCGTCACGGGCCTTCTCTATGCGCTTAACTTCATAGCACTGTGCGAACGACTGCATAAATTATGCTCGACTTTACTGCATCGGACGTGCATTACCGAAGACGACGACGAACGTGTGATGTATCGCGCACCGGAGCTGGAATGTCCGTGTTTGGAGCGTCTTTGCCGAAACGGGGGAAAGAAAAAGAAACACACCATCGGTCAGGGCGTTTACGATCGGTGCAGAAGTACGAGACACTCGAGCTCAACGTCGCGTAACCGCGTACATCATCCTTCACACGCGGGCCTTGTGCGGCACGAGGCACGAGCATTGAAGTGGATTGATAAACGCGAAAATCAGCAAACAAGTCAAAAAGGAGTATGGCAGCCACACGGCAGGGGCAACGCCACAAACATGGCGCAAATCGTGCTGTGTGCGATGGCGACGTTGAATCGAACGGCGAATCGATCACATGCTGATAGGACGATCGATCTGGCTGTTGGTGGAAAAAAAACGCGCACACACAACACTCGAGCGGATGATGAGGCGTGGAGAAAAACAACCACAACAACAGCATTCATGTGTCCCCGCGTTCGACCCGAGCACAGTTTGATGATAAGACGAGATAACAGCAGCCCTCTTATGTACTCCGGACACCTCGGGCTACGTACGGGGTGGCAGATTTGGAGCTGATGTGCGTACATGGCGTTTAATGGGCGGTGCGATTGGACCAGTTATTGGACGATCGAAGTGACCAACTGGGCGAAAACGTGCGCTAGCCACTATATGCTCGATTTGCCCGTTTATCTACACGCTTTCAATGTGTGAGTGGTGCATCTTCTTTCGCCAAATACTTTTTGAAACCACTAGAGTTGGAGATATTTCATCAAAATACCGATTAGAGCACAAATTCGAAACAGATGCGTCAGAACCAATCGATCGCTTCGATGTATTGCCAGCTCAATTGGCACCAGCTTGGACCGGGGACAAATCTGTACCTTTACAATGCAAACAAACGGTTCCATAGACAGGGGTACTTCAGAGTTTACACTTTCTTTGTGCAACCAAGTGCTCGTGTGTTGGTTTTGCTTGTTTCGACTTTTCGAAAGAAAGCGTGTGCCCAATGTAGAGTACGAAGAGAACTCAACCAACGATCAACATGAATAATAAGCTTTCTGTGCACAGCTTGCAATAATTGGTGAATTGATTTATTGCCGCACTCATTTGAATTGTTTCTTGTGTCTTAAATGCGCGTGTGTATGTCTAAAGTGTTTGTCAGGTGTTCGAGTATTTTTCCTAAAGCTGTCTAAATGAGTAACTAAAGTCAATTATTTCAAACAAGGGTATTCACCCAGTGGATATGGGTAGATGTCTACGGAATTAACGTACTCATGTCGCGTTTTCATCGTGTCATGCTCGATTGTGAAGCTAGTGTAGCTAGTGTAAGCTATTAATTTGATCTTGTTGTACTGCTTAGTGCTTCATCATATAAACATCTAAAGAATGGTTCATTATTTGGTTCATTATTTTCTGAGCGAAGAAGGCATTTATACGAAATAAATAAATGTCAAATAGTGACAGTGAACGTAAATTGATTCCTCAAAACCTAATTCTAGCATGCTCCTAGCAAGATAAACCTTAAAAAGGGAGCAAGAATTGCATATCAAACCTCGTATTCTTCATTACCAAATGCTGATAAACATTGAACGATTTAATCGCATTTAACAGTCTCTCGATCGCATCCATCAAATATCCTTCCGATACTAAAGAAAATATTTATTAATATTTAAAAATAGCATAGGTGCTAGTTTTCTCTCGTAAATTCTATTGAAACGTTTAAAACATTCTACAAAAATACAAACTATGACATTAATTTTTTGCACTGAATTTGGCTTTTATAGTTCTTCCATTTATAGAGACCGTTATAATTCTTTCCGGTTCTTTCATAAATTTCATACGACGTACATCAAGTGCAGCTAGAATTCTGTTGGTTACTGTATACGTTTTCAATCGCTTGATCTCTAGATGAGTCTATTGATTAAGAATTTTTCAACAACACTTAGTTTTCCAACTTTATTTTACTTTTTTAAATATATTTTTATACAAATGATGAAGTTGTTTAAGAGAAAAACTACACTTCCTATAATCGTCAAAATAGAAAATTCAGCAAAAATACATACTACTTAAAATTCTACACAATAACAAATAACTAAAATAACAAATCCATTGAACTATGACTTCAATTTTAAGTAATACAGTGTATTATACAGAAACAATATTATCATTTATAAATTTGAAAAACATGTATATTTATGAAAAAATGAAACAATTAAATCTGAGAACTAAGAACTAAGACTAAGACTTCTAAGACTAATTTGTTACTAAGAACACTTTAGTAATGACCAGGTTATGGCAGCACTACGTACTCAACCGTGAGCGGATCAGGAAGAGAGGGATTGTTCAAAAAGTGTCGTTCATTATTTAAAAAAAACACTAGTAAATTTAACTACTCGTAAGTCAAATGTGCTTATTTTGCAAAGTAGTTTGAACGTTTAACTATCAGAATACGCGATCAGCTTCAAATAAAACTCATATTCTCGTGGCTATCTCAACACTACACTCACAGAGTTACATTATTCTTCTCATTATCGCCAAAACATTCTGATGCTTCACCACGTCCATCGAGCGTAGAGAACCATCCTTCAACAGGTGCGAGAAATTGCTTTTAATTAAAACTCGTGCCCTTCCTAGATTGTTTCCGCCATTACATTGACAAATGTGCGCAGCACTCGCAGCGATACAGAGATTTGTTTTCTCCTTTGACGACGACATGAATTAACTCCGCTCTCTCTCGTCTCTCGTCTCGGTTAAACTCAGTTAACCACGGGCACCGCCACCGCAAATGACATTAAAGCAGCGTGTGTTGCGCACCTCCTTATGCAAAGCAGCTTAAAGTATCACATTTCATCGACGTGATATCCGCATTCGTGGCACGAAATCCCTCGCGCGCCTTCGGTGTGTCCACCCCTCGGTGGTGTGCGGTGCGTTCTTCGCTCAGGACGACGGTCCACGGTGGGTTCGGTTTCGGCGAGCAGGAACCGGCACCCGGCCGGTCGTTATTTATTCGATTTTTGGCATTCGACAAGTTCACAGTTCGTTCCCGGCACCCTTGCCCTGCGTCCTCTGCGAGCCGTCGGCCGTGCCGGGACCGGCGCCGAGCGTCCCCGTTGGCCAATAAAATCGGACTGCCCTCGGGAGAGTTCGCTGCCGGCCGGAACCAGGGGCAGCGGAGCAGTCTATGCGACGGGCGACCGGCGGGAGTGTTTGTGGGAGAAAAGTTGATTCGTGTTTGAGCTACTTTCGGAATACGAAACGGTCGTTTCGTCCCGTTTGGCTTTGTTTCGGGCCGTCCAAACTAGAACCACCCCATGGCCGTGGCATGCCCGCCCGTTCGCCCTCGCTGCAAGAGTCAATCTATGTAGGCCGCGGCGAGAAACGGTGAAATGGTCGACGAAACTTTGCTGCCAAGCGAAATGTTAATCATGGCTTGCTCCGTGTCTTTAAGCCGGCATTTGACCTTATTCCGGAACGAGATCCAGAACCACGGGTGGAACGTGCGGCAGATGCTGGGAAAATGAGCCGCAAAACGCGAAGCTTCCCAAAACGCGAGTCGTGTTTGAGCAGTTCTCGCGCAACGCGTTTGTTTTGCGCGATTCGTACGAGAATCACTCACTAACGATGACTGATTTATTGGCCAAGAAGGAAGCGGATTTGGATTAGATTTTTACGGCCACGCTCTGATCGGACATTGTGTTTGGTGGATTTAGACGTTCGCGTTCGCGTTTATTTCTCTTTTTTGGCTCTTCTCAACCTAAAGTTACCCAATTTCGGATGGGAATATGGCGAGTCAAACCTTGACACTGACTCAACAGGATGCTCGGTGGAAGGAAGATCCAGCGTGCGGTGAAATTATGAGCATCCTGTTGCGTTTAATCAGACCGGTGGATAATCCTTTCCATCCGTTGTTATAATCATGCGTTGCTGTAGTCATGTGTTTCCATCACATGAAGGTGGGTCTTCATTATTTTTATGAATTAATCTAGAGCCAAGGTGGGAACGACAGACAAAATCACGATATATCATAGCCAGTTGCGTATAGTAAGTGTTTCTTCGTTGCATTTTGCCTTATGAGGCAACATAATTACTGTCTCTCTTTCTCTCTATCTGGCCCGCTCACAGTTGAGCACGTAATTGCTGTACAAAGTACTTCAACAAGCAAACAAGTACAAACAAAGTACATTCAATACTTCAGGCTATACATTCACAATACTTTTGGAAATAATGTCTACGATAAAAATTAGTTTTACCTATGTTCCAAACTGGTACATGGCCAAACTTATTTATGTGGTAAACCACGACCACCACCAAACTTATTTATATGAAACGATTTAAATCTCAAACACGACCTACTCGATGGTCAAAATGGCAACACTAGATTAAAGAAATAATCACGTTTTATCAACATTGCATGGAAGCTATTAGTAGAAATAAGTCTCTGGTAGTTTTTTTTTCTAATTTTTAACACCATTTTCAAAAATTAAAACATTAAAACTTGTACA
>KZ067513.1:65327-113927 GCA_002091845.1 Anopheles cracens | reverse complement strand
TAAATGTTGTCTATCTGAGGAAAGAAATTAAATGTTTATTTATTGCGCAAAAAGTGAACAGAAATGTAAACCTCGAACTAGTTTTACCTATAGCTAGAACTAGAACTTACCGAAAACCTACCAGTTTCATAATTTATAATACTACATATCAGAAGAATCGGATTATTATTTTTTTGTTCAAACTGACACATTTGTCCTACTGCTTGAACTTTGGGCAATAATTGTGGTGGCTGAAATCACTGAAGAGCAATTTTCAATTCCAAAAATGTGCATAATTGATGCACTAGACTGCAACATGCCGCATGGATCTCTTTTCTATAGAAAAAATATGCATTTTTTACCTTTTTTGCTATTGTTTATATTTGTTGAATATAAATAACAGACAAAAACATATAAAAGTGGTTGTTCATTGTTTCACAACTGAATACGCCTGGTCGAGAGGTGTTGCCAGAATCAGAAAGAAAAACGCATTGTTATCTTAACAACCTCTTTAACATCTAAATCGCAGTTAGGATTTAGCCCACGGGCTGGACATCGCCACTCATGCTCTATGGGAGCTCTCCTACAGGAAACTGCACAACCACAAGTGGATTTAAAAACAGAAAAATATGTTCCACACAAACAATCAACAGTTTCGACATCAGTAAAGGTTTCGACATTTTTAAAGAAAATTTCATTTTACAAAAAAAAAAAAACAAAGTTTACAAAATCAGCCGAAATAAAGAGCGAGCAGAGTTAAAGTAGAACGAAAACCAAGCACAGTAAAGCACAAAGGATAAGCAAAATTTAAGTTCATTTCAATCGCGGGCAGCCATGTAAACTGGGTGCAATAAGTTTTGAATCACTCCAGCTCCATCCTAAATACAACTCTTGTACAATGGTCGGTCCAACTAGTCACCAACGAGCTAGCCGTCGATGAGGCACCGAAATGCCATTGCTCGCACCATTTCAACATCAATTTACACCCGCACGGCTCCTCCGTCCTGCGGACAGGTAGTGACGAGATGGTAACTCGGATGGTGTCGTGCCAGTCATTCTGGGATGTATGCGTTCCTTCCGCTTCGAGACACCCGACCAAACGCACGGATTTTTTTCAGTTAATTTCTTATCGAAGCTAAATAATTGAGCCAGATTCCTCATTCGCTTCGGCATCACCTGTCCAAGTCGTACGAGTATTTCTCGTTTTTCGCCCAACTGATCATCTTCTAATCCATATCTCGGTGTACAACCACGTCTGCAGGGCGATGATGCCACCGGTGTTGATGTTGGTCGTACGGTGTTGGAAACAAGGAACCTGCAGCGACGGAAACGATGCACGGCACGGCTATCTGCTTGATCAGGTATGCCTTCTCGTCGTTAAACCTGTCGTCCTCCGAGCAGTCGGAGTGAAAGCGCGTCAGAAAGTCGACCAACTGGTTGCGCAGCAGTATGTCGAGGATCGGGTTCGCAACGCACACCTTAAAGTCGTGGAACGCCCCGAACTGTATGTTGCGCGATCTCTCCTTGAACATGTTCACCATCAGCTTCATGTCATCCGCATTGGTGATGTACTATACCTCGTCTTCACCGTGAAGGTGTGCCGATCGAGTAGCAGCTCGCCGTGCAGCTTCAGACTCTGCCGTCGCGTCATGTAGTTCTCCGAGCTCAGCAGATGCTCGTAGTGGTTGAACACCTTGTCGTAGTTCTGCTAGAGAAACACAAGATCTTGTGATGGGTGAGCATCTCCCTGAAGGTGGAATCCGTCGCATCCGTCGCGATCTCGAACGTTGACATCTCGACGTACCGGAAGAAGTTGAAGAGCTCGTGTTCGTAGCGGGCGCACTTGCGCAGCATCGTGCCATAATGGAACGCTCGTATCCACCCATCAGCGTGGACAGGATCTCAGTTTTTGTGCAGATGTACTCCACAGCAGGCAAGGATGCCAATCGCCTTCTTGCCCTCAAAGTCGATGCGGTTCAGGTTCTGCTTGAGAAGCAGCAGCAGATTGGTATTGGTCAGCTGCGATACGACAACTTCGGTTTGAGTTTATGTGTCAGATGTACCGTAGAGCATGGTTTTGACCAGTGCTTGATTCTTACTGACGTCATCCTGTGGCGTCTCCGAATTCTTGTCGCCACGCTCGAGCGAGCTGACCGCCTCCTTCAATGCCTTCATCAGCCCCTGCAGGCTTTTCTGTCGACTTGCTGGACAGTGGCATCGTTGTGATGGCGTTGGTTTGAATTGAAGTGTGAAGCGATCATACACTTTTCCGGATGAATGAGGCTTTTCTTTCTTTCGAATCTTATTGTGTAGATACTACACTTCTAAAAGGACTAGTTGATTTCTTCCGACTTTACACAGGTCTTCTTTATTCACCAGACATCCTTCCATCCTTTCACGTCCATCCATTACTTTGCCTACTGCAACCAAGTAAGGCAATTTGAATGTACCCTTCATAGATCTGCTGTAAAGGATCATTCGCGTTTTTTGCTTGTCAACACACCCTCAGCTTCATACGGTGGTGGTCATTATATATGACTGTTTATAGAACGAGCTGAACACTATTACCGTTGTCGTAGTGCATCTAAATCCAATTTTACACAATCGGAAAGATTTTATGCATAATGAACATCAAACATCTCAACCAAAACCAACAGCAGGACAGTTTTAAGTGCACACAATTGGCGCCATAATGAAAAATATGTATCCTATAATACTACTCCTATAATTATATTCATCACTGTTGGTATTCGACGTGATGGCTGCATGTTTAGTTGGGTTCAATTTGCAATTTTAACATACTTTTTGTTGGTAAAAATAATGTTTTTATTATACAGACACCGTATCTGAGGTAAGATCTATTAATCCTGGTAGTTTCAAAACAATTCGTGAAGATTACATTAGGGTGACATAAGAAATCCATACAAAAAAAAACATTGTAAAGTGTATGTAGTATATAAGACCGATGCATAATACATATATAATCAAAAGCAGGACGGGGATAAACTTCTAATACATGAGTTAAGAGAGGCCCCTTATTTAAAGTTAGCTGTTCTCACACAAATATTCTGGAAACGTAGATTGCAATGGCAATGGCTACATATTGGTTTGATAAACACCTTGTTCCTTTTTCTTCTCCATCCTGCGTAGGCCTTGGATTAACTTCACTCCTTAGGACACATAATAATTCCAGGATTCATATTTCTAACGAACGTTTTCGTGTTTACTGGCTCTTTTCTGCAATTAACGAGCATGTTCAATATCGTCCTGCCTGGCAACGCGATATCGCCGAGAACAATCCCCATTCTGTTCTGTTCGGCGGCTCCAAATGTCGGCCGCGGCAACCATCACCATCACACGAAAATTAATTAGATTGATAGCATCGAGACGAGCATGCGAAAGAAAATGGCCATTCCACAACAACAAAAGCGGCCCATTTGAGTTGGGCGGTAGGGGTAGGTCTGCGCCTTTATCTGCGCCAAAATGAAGACATAAAACTTCTTCGAGCCAACCAACCGCCGGAAGATGCCCAGCCTGATGGCGTTGGCTCTTTATCGTGTAATCAAGCGAGCCATTAGCCATTGCGGGACCGAAGCGAGCCTCGCCGGTCGGGTGGGATGGATTTGATCTGCACTTTCGGAGCCCATCACGGTTGGCTCACATCATTTTCAAGGCAGGGGAACAGACAGCGGCGGGGTCTCATAAAATGCGTTCGTTCGACGCACGGATCTTCGACGCACCGCATCGGGCCTTCTTTTTTCCTCCGTCAGCCGTTTGATGGAATGCTTTCAACGCTGTGGTCTGTGTTAGGCATACATCGCTCCACCGAATACCCATTTCCAATCGTTTATTATTAGCGATACAAGCCATTAATTAGGCTGGCTAGCAAATCGTGGGATCAGTTGGATGGTGTGTGGTGTTAACTGATTAAATTTGATATGGTGCTTGGAGAATGATGCATAAAAGAACTGAGAAACACAGCATATCCGAGCCGTCAACGCCATATTTCAAAAGAATGAACAAAACTAGCTGGAACTATTTGATCGTACAGCTATTGGGAAGAGATCATAATTTTGATTATGCAACGATAGCTACATGTGTAGAATTCTAGCAATAACTATCCTTTTCAAACCGTTGTCATATTTGGCATTGTAAAACAATGATCGATATTGAAGATTTGTGAAAACCATTCAACGTTACTTCATGTGACAATGATGTTGAAAGACGAGACACGGGATGAGAATGAACAAGTGCTCTCCCAAAACCCCTTGTCCAGTGGCATTTTCTCTCCTAATAGTCCCTAGAGCTAGTCCCTCAAAATCACAGAAGTCCAGCTATCATCAAAAGCATTTCAGCACAAATTGAAATCAATCATTACTGAATGATACGCATAAAACAATAAAGTATATTATCATTGCTGCTTGACGGACGAAGAACTACACTTGGCATTATTATCAAGCTGTTTTAAACTACACGCTTACTTTGACACATTTTAAAAAGATAAATAAAATATTACAAATTAGAAAAAAGACTTAAGACTTAAGACACTTCAATTTGATTTTTAAACATAATGAAAATTAGCTAAAACTAGCAACAAGTAACACTTTTATTTAGAAGTGTAAATTATATTATTAAATATTTGTAAATATTACAAATTAGAAAAAAGACTTAAGACTTAAGACACTTAAATTTGATTTTTAAACATAATGAAAATTAGCTAAAACTAGCAACAAGTTACACTTTTATTTCATTCTAAAAGATATAGGGAAAATACATATGATACTAAATTGCTTCAATGTTTAATTCTATGAAATGAACAGACTGTTAATATAATTGATGAAATATGAAGCATAAGTATTGCTTTGTGTCAAATTACGTAAACTAGTTGTTACTTAATTGACCAAATTGTTGGTGCATGTTAAAATCACGCAGCGCGAGCTGATGCTAAAGCAAATGTTTATGGTTCTTTTTCTATTTACAAATATTTGTACTGAGCATAAATCCGTGCGTTTGGTCGGGTGTCTCGAAGCGGAAGGAACGCATACATCCCAGGATGACTGGCACGACACCATCCGAGTTACCATCTCGTCACTACCTGTCCCGAACATGTGTTGATCTTTTCTACAGCCACCTAATGGTCGAGATTGTCGTCGATTCTTGCAGAAGCGCCACCTGTTGGTCATCTTAGGTTAAGGAGCGCCGTCTGCCGGCCAGCTTGTAGAAGCTGAGGCTGAGGGTCATTATCACGAGGTGGATGATATCATTATTTTCGTTATTATTGCGAGAATAGTATCTACCGGTGGCTCCCGGCTTTTTCGAGTGATCTCGAATGTCTGCTTTGGCTATAACCAAACTTTCTCCCCGGGACCTCCCCATAGCCCACACACCAAACATACCGTCGACGGTGACCCGACCCATGCTGGGCAAGAGCTGAGCGTGCAGAGTGCTGTTGTTAACTAACAGACAGCATGCCGCAGCATGCGCTCGCATTATAAACTGAAGGTAATAAAATTGCATATGAAATTAATCGAACACATAGCTGAAATAAACCACAAATGAAACCGAACACAGCGCTATTACTTTACTGCACGTGGAATGCAACCCAACCCGAATGCCACATACGGTCGTGCATAATTTTTTTATTGGCAAATTGCATCGCCACTTAAGGTACCCACTCGTCTGTGAAGCGGCCATTATCTGCGTAATAATGCTGAAAACACGAGCTTTAGCGGCCAATCGTTCATTGCCACTCGTTTCGTGCGAACTCGTCAATTTCACTCCACTTCCAGCATGAGCGACTAACGCAGAAGTGTGGCAGAAGTGCCTTTACGATGCACATTTTTGCATGTTTTTGGTTTTCGAATTTTATTACACACCCGTCAATCATTGGAGGGGGCACACGGACTTACAGTGAAACATGTAACGTTGCGTCGTGTTCCTCGCGTTTACTGTGCTTTATTTTGTGGAGCGTTTGTTCTCACCGCCGTTGCGTTGCTATTGGCATTGCATTCATTATTAATACTGAAAATCGCCTACAGGACCGTATGCAGATGATCGTCGGGGTTTATTTTACAAGTTCACGAAGCTCGGTCAAAGGAATGAGAACGCACAACTGAACCTGAAGGCCGGACAGCGCTCTGCTGACGAACTTGCCTGGGAATGACCCAGCGAACGACAAAACGACAGCAGCAAAAAGCGCACGAAAAACATCAAGCCAACCAGAAGAGAAACGCAGCATTCGCAGCGTTTATGACCGGGTGTCATAAAACTCGGAGGCTTTTTTCCCTCTCTCTCTCTCTCGTGATATCGGGAAAACGGACGGGGAGTTAAATAGAGTAGAAAAAAGTGCATAAATGTATAAGCTGGTGGGATATTTTAATTCTGTCCCGGAATCGGTTGGAACGGGTTCGGGGATAAGGGCTCGATTGCACGCGGTGGACCCTCTCGGAGGGCTGGTGAAATTTAATTGCCTTTGTGTTTGTGTGTGTGCGTGTGTTTTTTTTTGTCCATTTAGTTCTTGCGCTTCGTGCACGGCGGTGCACCCACGCGGACGTATCACTGCAGGGGGGATGATATTATTAAAATCTTTCTTTTATTTTCTTTGTTCTGATCTAACCCCCTATTGCAGCCCTCGTCCCGGCCCGGTACATTCGTAACAAGCATTAAAAGCTAACATACATTGTTGACACTGTTTATTGTGACGGTTCTAGAACAGTCCGCATTTTGAGCAAATAACAAGTAAATATTTTTTTGGGAATATTTTGAACCTATTCCAACGAGTAGGTTCATAAGTTTAAATATAAAAAACTAGAGTTCAAAATATGTTCAAAATGGCTTCTTGTCCTGCATGGCGGATATTTTTTTTAAAATAAATAGTCCATCTTGCTTAGACTAGATTTGATTTGAGATGATCCAAGCTGTTCCCATTGTTCTTTAGGTCAGTTTTTTTATGGAGTTTTTTTTAAATTGGCTCATGACTATCATCAAAGTAGGTGTTGCAAGGAGACCCTCACAATCAACAAGCAAACGAGAGAATTTATTATCAATATGGAACGTATATAGAACTTCGTGATTATTCTTCCTCATCGATGTATTGCACCCTCAAAATCCTTTTTTAAATGGGAGCTACAATTTATTTATGTTAAACATATTCAAACAACGTTAATGGCACAATTCAAACGGCAACCCATGAATGCGTCAGAGCTCACACACATTTCTTCAGGGGGAAGAATTTCCTCTACCGTAACGATTTCCGGACCGCGACCGGTAGCGTCCCGTTCGTGTCACGGATGTCTGCCACTCCTTAAAGCTCGCGGTCCAAGGTGCTGCCGTCTAAGATGTCGCAAATATTTCTTCCACGGAGCAATTGGTGTCTCGCTCCCGCGTTGGTTAACAACGAAGCTACCGTTTCCGTGTGCACATTGTCGTCGTCGTCGTGTTTGTCGGGAAAGTGTGCTCCCAGCACAGAGCACACCTTACCTTTAACCAGAAAAAAAGCGCGAATTGATTCCCACATTGACTGAGGGGTAGGAAGGAAAGAGAAATGGCACCCGCTGGCCTCGCGCCGGATGTAACGTTCTGGCGTTCGCTGTCCCACTCATCGTTTCCCACTAATGGCAAAATCAAACGCTCTCGGCGGAAGCGGAAAGCTGCAGTCACCGGTTATGGAACGCTGCACCCGACGGTTCGCTATTGTTTCAACATGCACGTCAAAGTGTGACTGATTTACATGCCATGCGATCAGATCGAATCTCTCGATCATATCCCCCCTTGCGCCAGAAGGGAGAACGTAGAGACCCTGATGGCAGCGGACAAATGCCCTTCCAGAGAACGACGTTTCGGAATGACATATACACGGTGGAGTCCCTCGATTGCACGCGGTGGACCCTCTCGGAGGGCTGGTGAAATTTAATTGCCTTTGTGTTTGTGTGTGTGCGTGTGTTTTTTTTGAGCAAATAACAAGTAAATATTTTTTTGGGAATATTTTGAACCTATTCCAACGAGTAGGTTCATAAGTTTAAATATAAAAAAACTAGAGTTCAAAATATGTTAAAAATGGCTTCTTGTCCTGCATGGCGGATATTTTTTTAAAATAAATAGTCCATCTTGCTTAGACTAGATTTGATTTGAGATGATCCAAGCTGTTCCCATTGTTCTTTAGGTTTTTTTTTTGTCCATTTAGTTCTTGCGCTTCGTGCACGGCGGTGCACCCACGCGGACGTATCACTGCAGGGGGGATGATATTATTAAAATCTTTCTTTTATTTTCTTTGTTCTGATCTAACCCCCTATTGCAGCCCTCGTCCCGGCCCGGTACATTCTGGCCGTGCTCGGTTCGATCGCGATGGCCATCATCTACGGGCTGAAGGTGAATCTGAGCGTGGCGATGGTCGCGATGCTCAACCATTCGGCCCTTGCCCATCACGGCGCGTCGTCCGTCGAGGCGAAAGAGCACGTAAACGCCGAGCCCGTGTGCCAGGGCAGCAACTCAACCGAAGCGGTCGAGGTAAGTTTTCGGGAGAACGGAAGGAAAGAATCGTTTGGGTTTCGGGTTCGGGTGTTTGATATGGTACAGTGGGCGGCGGTTACATTTCGAGTCCAAATATATGCTAGAATTGTAGGCTTGGTTGGCTGGATGAATGACTGGAGAATGTTTCAAATAGAAGTAGGTGCTTAAAGTGTCATGTAACCATTTTTCAAAGTATATCGACCATCGGTTGTCATCGATTCTTTAGGATATTTTTTAATCTCTTAAAATACGTTCACATCCGCAGTGGACCTTATCTCTTTGTTCGACTTCAATGACCACTTGACACCTAACTGAACAAATTTAAGCATTTATTCTATAACTTCTGGACTACCGCTGAGTTAGATACACAGAGTATCTATGTTTAATCCACATTATTGTGCGACTATTTTACAAAAATAGATTTTACTTCAAACCAGGGAATGGAACAGAAAACGGGAGGAGAAAGGGTATCATAGGGCTAGAATAATTTGCGGACAACAGGTGAAAGTCGAAGTCCTTAATGTTGGGATAGATTCTAGACGTCGATCCAGTGGTAAATGGTTCAATTGCCGGTTAGAATTAGAGATGAATTTGCGTACAAAGTACGGGCCACAAGTCCAACCTTCGTAACAACCGGAAAAGCAGCACAAAACCGGAACAAAATCTCAATAGAATAGACTGATAAATGAGTTTGTTGTTCTATTCATTATGATCTAAAGAAATAATAGCACAAATGTCTCTTTTTTGCCCATGTGACACGTGTGTGACCCTTTTCGGTTCGAAACGCCCGGCAATGACCACGGTTCGATAACAACATGCGATGGACGGAGTTACGGTCCAATTTGTGGCGCGCCTCCGGTTTCGGGTGCCAATCTGTCCGAATAATATCAATTTACAACCTGATACCAGCGTCGTCCAGCCATCAGCTATCGGTATCGCTGGAAGACTGGAAAGCACGAAGCACGCACACACATCAACCATAGCAACAGAATAGATTGCCGCGAATATGTCAAGAACATCACACCCCAATATGACCCCGACACACGCGGAATTTCGGTCTCAAATTCTGGATTCTGAACGACGCGGCCAATTTACCGCGAGCGGAGCCACATTTCAATCAAGCGCACGCATCATCATGGGAAACGATGCAGATTAATCGATTGCCTCTTCTGCCAAACGGGGGTCACAAGAGAAATAAGCAACCCGTGGTGTATCCCCGCGAATCGGAAGGAAGAGAGAAGGTCACGGTCGGCACGCGCAGTGCGATGTCCGAAAATGGCCACGGGGCGGCGCAATCCAATTGAATGAATCTCGCGAATGGAAATAACGCGAAGAGAAAAGAACGCGTGTCAGGTTCTAGAACTTTTTTTTATTATTTTACAACGAACGAGATGAGAACAGATGTTGTTAATGGTGCTAGCGGTTGTTGATCTGCACGATCCAAATGGCTTGCGAAACGATCACTAAGTTTCACTTTCATTCTGCGCGTACGAAGAAATCGAAAGCGAATGAAGAGGAATCGGCTAAATCGAGATCTTATGAGAGTTTACGATTATTTTTCGTCAGAACGAAAATGAGAGCTACACGGGCCACTCCTGTTCGTAGCTGCTAGTGGTATTAAGCCTGTTGAGAACGCATTCCGTAAAACAGGGGTTTAATTTTAGTGTGCGTTCATTGGTAACAGACAACTTCTATTCTTTAGGGATTCTTGTCAAACATAAAATATCTACTTTGTTATTTGTTATTTGTTATCAACTGCCTATATATGCATAAAATGCCTTTATTTGCATATATTCGCATGTTCTGAAAGGTTGGGTTGGATCCATTTTATTTGTTTGTGTTATAATTTTTATAATACCACCTCTTTGGACAGTCTAAGCTATTTTTTGGACAGAGCTTAGTACTTCATAAACTATTCCAGTAAATAATAAATATATTACTAGTGCTATAGAAAGTCGTACAGAATCGTATTGTAGCAATATATATTAGATAAGACATTTTGTTTCTTTTTAAAACACATAAAAACTCGAGTACACTGAAGTCACCGGGTTCGAAATTCACTGACTGATGAAATTTGATTTCGTCTAATGTTTATATTTGAATTGCTTCACTGATCACTTACTTTAAAAGCTCAGTGGCTATATCTATTTATTAAACATTATTTTTTAGACTCCTAAAATGGTTGAACCATGGTTGAAGAGGTAAAGTAAAAAATTAAATAGGAAACTTAGTCATTAAACATAACACGGTCTTTCGTGAAGATTCATTTGAATTTAGCGTCCAAACTTTAATGACTGATGAATCTTGAAGGACTCATGATTATGAAGATTCATCAAGCTCGAAACTTGAGATCCAGATTCATTCATTCAGTTTGAAGATTTGTTCATAGTTGATGATTCCAAATCAGATTCTCACAACTAACCCTACGTAGTTTGAAATGCGTGTTTTGGTATTTGACTTGGTGTTATTTCCATTATTTACGTTTTACGCATTAATGTTAAGCTAATTACGTTGCTTTGGTTTGCAAACAACATAATGGATCAATACGCGATTAACCACAACCAATTTATCTGTGTAAATACATTGGAGAATGGAATTGCTGCCGTTCGTTTTCTTTAATTTAATATTAGATGAAAAAGTCCTTGCGTCATTTACATTAATAACGTGGTGGAAATCATTGCCGTGCTAAAGATAATCATTCTGAAAGCGACGACGTACGGAGAATTGCGTCATTTACATTAATAACGTGGTGGAAATCATTGCCGTGCTAAAGATAATCATTCTGAAAGCGACGACGTACGGAGAAGAAATTATTTTCGAGGATTATTTTTGTAATGAAAAATTCTATTGATGTTTAAAACTGGATAGTAAAATCCGGCCATTTTATACTTCATCTCATGCGGTCAGACATTAGAAATAACGTTTATCAATTTCTTCATCTCTCTACACAGGACGGGCCGTTTATCTGGAGCGAACCGGTGCAGGGAATCATCCTGAGCTGCTACTTCTGGGGCTACCTGGTGTCGCAGGTGCCGGGCGCTCGGGTGGCCGAATCATTCTCCGCCCGCTGGGTCATGTTCTTCTCGGTGCTGATCAACGTCGTCTGCACGCTGCTGACGCCCGTCGCGGCCAAGATGCATTACGTGGCGATGATTGTGATGCGCATCGGTGAGGGTATCGGTGGCGGTGTCACCTTCCCAGTATTTTGATCACTATCTCAAACTCGCCCCAGCCCGTTTCCGTCACCTCGTACGGTGGCTTCGTAATGATGCGGTTCGGGTTTGCGTAGCTTTCGTGCAGCTTGAAGTGTATCTTTTTCACGTACGACTGCATGTCCTCATTTTTGTAGGGCTTCACGTACACCGTCCACTGGTGGGTATGGCCATCCTCTTCCCGTTTTTTGCCGAACGATCGTGCCACATTTCCATACACCACCGGCTTCACTATTGTTAATCCCTACAAGGCGACAAGAAACAGCATGCAATGCATTGTTTTCAGTGTGCTGATGTATATTATACATACCTTCACCCGTCCACCGGAATCCGGACCAAAGTGTGTTGATATATTCATGGCGGTTTAGATAAGGAAACGTAATTTGGGCACCAAATTCAGTGTAAAATGAGCAAATCTGTTTCAGGTTGTTGTTGGTAAACAACGCTCACAATGCTTGCTTTAGGAAGTGCTAACGGACACGACGATTGACAGTTGCATAAAATAAAAGATTATTTACAGTGCGTCCCACACCAACACACGCTGATTTTTTTTAACTTTACGTTGAGTTGGAAAATTATAACCTTAAATAAATAAATAAAAAGAAATATCATAGTGGTTCGCTACTACATACGTGTTGGTAAAAAACTCATTTGTTACAACAGACATAGAATATTTACCCGAAACAATATGCCTACCCAATGGGATCAAAATTGCTTAGAAATGCTACGAAAATCGAATTTTAGTAGCATCGAAAAAAGAGCGATAGACCGTACACGATAAACTGTACAAATAATCGATTAGCGTAAAATGCGCAAGATAGGCCTAGACTCCTACATGCTATCAGAAAAGCATATGTAAAAAGATAAATAAAACGCATATATACTTTCACCCATTGCACGCCCACCCACGTGCATTAAAACGCATTCTTACGGGAATACCCGTAAAGTAAACCGTTGCGTGGCGGTGCATTCATACCTAATTCACTAACCCACGGAGATTCAATTATGATTGTGCGCCGTAACCTTTCGGCCACCGAGCACAGCACCCCTTCCGGCTTACTACTGACAAATTTCAGGTGGCATTCGTCATCGATCAATATTATCACATGCAACGGACGGCCACACATGGGGACGGAAGTGCGCCAGCGGTGCATGTGTGCGGTTGTATGTAAACCCTCTAGTCGCCGTATGCGGTTTGTTGTGGGCTCACGCTTACATGCCACAAGTATTTTCAATCCATTCGCACAGTATCGCTTGTGGGGTGACGAGCATCGACGCGGCGCCCGCACGAGTCGGAGATACGCAGTTTTCCATCCAATTTAGGGATTAGTCGCCAACGTTTTTAGAGTGAGAGTAAAGCGAAAGATTGTAGGTGATTTTTCGTTGTTGTTCAGAAACAAAGCACGTGTTTATCGTAATTATTTTGCCTCGTGTTTGGCGGAGAGTACAGTGCGCTGGTGGTGTGGTGTGCAAAGAATTATTCTATCACTGGCGAGTGTTGTCTGCTCCGTCGGTCTCGATTCCCACCGCCATCTACTAAACACACACCAACCCATCTTATCAGTTTAATAGCACGATACAAAGTCCCACACGGTGACAGCTTGGGCACATCCAGTTAACAGGGCCTTTTGCTTAAACGTATGTGAATCATTCTTCCATAATGCATATGTAATTTTTGCATAATGTTCTATTTGCTCCCGTGCGATTTTTTAACACCTGCGATACACCTACGCACGTAAGCAACCCGAAAAACGTTCCGTGTGATGGTAAAACAGCTACAGTACTCGATTTACGTTGCATGTTTTTCACCTTGGCCACGTTGATAAATTTGTGCGATCGAGTTCATACGTTCCATTTCGCGCGTTATTTATTCCCAATATGCGTTTACTACGCGAGCAGCAGCATTCGAAACGGTTTCTACAACGCACGGCCTACTCGGTTGAAGAGAACGACGGAAAAAGTACATAAAACCCAAAGCGAACGCACAGCAGCCTACCCTCCCCAGCGAAAGCCATCTGTTTTCGAAAGAAGATCAATTTACAGATGTTATGAAATGTGAATCGAGCAAGAAGGCAAAGAAAACACCGTACACCGCCGCAGCCGGAACCCCATCCAACTCCTCTGGGAGGCTAGCTCAGCATAATAGTCGGCCCACAAAAACCACCACCACTCTTTTACTAACGTGGACAAAGTGGATAAAAAATTCAACATGAATTTGCCAGTGGTGGTGGTTATTACACCCGAAGCAAAAAAGCAACCCGGCGAGCAAAAGTCCCGCCCAATGCCGGCACCGGTTGGGTAGATTTTTAACCCTGAAAATGAGCGCACCGGTTGACAAACGTGCTCGAAAGTTGTCCCGGTCGAACACGGTCGCTCGGACCAGATCGTTTGCGTGTCCACTTTGCTTACACACCAACCCCACGACGTCCGCGGCCCACACGATGGTACATCGCGTTGCGTGACCTTGCGCCGTTGAATGCAGCGAAACTTTTCGAACGATCGATCATATCAGGAGCGCGAGATTTTTGTAGGGTCAGCTAGTGCCGCGCACGGGAGCCCGCCAGGTTGCTAATTTTCTGGTGCGTCACCGTTATGATACGAACGTTATTGCCGGGAAAAGTGCGGGGTATTCGGGGGACACAGATTTGTGTTACATACATAGGAGATTCGTTGCCGCTCTAAACAATATCGGAATCCAGATACGTTGTCGGGTTCCTTCCCCGGTCAAGATTGAAGTAATCTCTCACAGGCGGGGCGCGATAAACGCTTATCTTATCGTTAGCGTCTCGCTGGAGAGGTTTTTCGCAGTAGAAAGGAAATGAGCCTTCTCGGCTAATTTGCAGAAGTATTCAGAGTGCAATTCGAATGTACCTGTGAGTAAACAGCCGCGTCTGAGCGTCAAGGAAGTTTCACGTTGTAAGCACAAACGGTCTCAAAGTGGACAGCTGACGTACGTATTGTTGTGTTGGATGGTGCTAGAACTTTGGTGATCTTTCCGTGTCTGATTCCTATGAGACGGCATTATTAAAACGATTGTAACGAATAATGAAAACCTTCCATTAATATAATTGAAATATATTATGAAATTACCAACAGTTAATGTCACAATTTTCTGCTTCATCGTTTCAGATAACACAATCAAAGCCCCAAAATGGCTCTCTCAACGAGCGCTAATTTCATTAAATACTTGTTGTTCCTGTTCAACTTTTTCTTTGTGGTAAGTTATAGTTAGCACCCATGCTTGCTTTCGAACAATACGATCTAATCACGTCTTCCAGATCACCGGTGTGATCATAATGGCCGTTGGCTTGACGGTGCAAGGAGCGTACCACAGCTTCCGGGACATACTCGATGCGAAGTTCTTCAGCATTCCCACCTTCCTGGTGGTGATTGGGTCGTTCATCTTCGTGATTGCGTTTTTCGGTTGCTGCGGAGCGTACAAGGAAAACTACTGCATGACGCTAACGGTTAGTCGAGTTTGGGCTGGCAATATCGATTTGAGTGCTTATAGTTTTGTTTTATCGTACATACACACAGTTTTCGGTACTGCTGATCTTGATCTTCATTCTGGAACTGGCCGCCGGCATTAGCGGGTACGTGCTGCGCAACGACACACGGGAGCTCGTGAGCAACGCACTGAACTCCTCGATGAAGAGCTATGGTGGAGAGCACAGTGGTGATATTACGCTGATTTGGGACGAGATTCAGGTTGACGTGAGTGTTGGTAATCTTTCGGGTGGAGAGCTTCTTCTTTGATATCCTTTTTGTCTTCTAGTTTGATAGGGGGAATGTATTTGATGACTAAACGTACACGACTATTCGCTAAAGCAGATATAAACGATGGTCACACCTTTTCTGTTGATGCGGATATGCTCTGCATCTTTGAGTAACCGAAGGGGTTGCGTATTTCCGTCTGGAAAAGATTGTGGTTCTTGAGCGTAAGCAACTGCAGCTTGCGCAGTAAGAAAAATGTAAACGCCGCTCCACCAAGCTGCAAGAGATTGTAAATATTATGTTTCTTAAACACGATGCACGATTTCAGCTAGTGGCCATATAACTCACCTGCAGTAAAACTGCCATGAGCGTGTTAGTTACAACCGTGCATCCAGTTTCGTTAAATATATCAGACACTCGGCTATGGCAACCGACGTCGAATATCTTGCACTTCATATTATCAGTGGGATCACAACAGGAAAGTGGAACAAACTGCGCTATCATATCCCTATCATCCTCGGTGAATTCTTCTGGTATCGCCATAAGCCAGTCAGTATAGTTGTAAACTCCGCAGCATTTCAACTGTAGGCAGCGAATGGGCCATATTTAACGATTTGTAAACAAAGTTTTGAGATGAAACGTTGCGTTAAACTCACCTGCGTTTGGTAGACATCAACGTACGGCTGAATGCTCACGTCTGCATGTCATCGGCAGGAACGTTTCATTGAACTTTGAATTGTTATTACGACCCCAATCCGAACTGTTGTAAACTCCACAGCAGTCAAACTAGAAGACAAAAAGGATATCAAAGAAGAAGCTCTCCACCGGAAAGATTACCAACACTCACGTCAACCTGAATCTCGTCCCAAATCAGCGTAATATCACCACTGTGCTCTCCACCATAGCTCTTTGTGGTTTATCTTTCAGGTTGGTACCTGGTACGGTGAACCCGTCTTCAAGACGATCCCGAAAGACAAGCTGGTTGAACCGACCTTCCAGGAGTTCTACGTCCATACCGATTACAAACACATGGCTAAGCGTTCCGACATCAAGCTGATGAACTAAGGTGGCGAGTCGTGCTGCGAGGCGGCTTGCAATTGTAGAGGAATGTGTTATTACAAATAAATATCGTCACTCCCGTGAGCTAATAGGTTGTTCGTGAAAAAGTGTCCAAACATTATCCGGGAGCAGACTTTGCGGATGAAATAGCAACGAGCAGTCCGAACAGGTACCATTTATCTTATTATTTTCTTTCAACTTTCGTAAATGTAACACGCGTCGTATGGGATTGGTTTATCTGTGTAATGGTATTAAAGATTTATTTGAATGTTTTGCGTGTGCATAAGTGATATCTGCAAAGCGTAATGCACACTGTATAGGCTCAACTTTAACGAACAGTAACGAAAACCAGACAACTCCTAATAGCTGCTGACCCCTTGAAGTTTGATTTGCTTAGCCAGGTAGCATGCGAAAAGTATTCCGAAGAACTGTAAAGAAAAGGATACCAAGGTAATCAAAACAGAGATCTTTATCGGATTCAGATCCGTAACAAACCTGAACAACCGCCAATGCTATTCCAGCAGCGCCTAGGCTAACAGCGTGAGCCTTGATAAAATCGCCGAACGAATCGATGCATCCAGTTTTGCGCAGCGTATTACTGCTCGTATCCGGGCAAGATACGTAGCCAACAGCACCTGTCACAAGCAATCAGAAAGATCAAATCCTTGGCTCCGGTGACTAGTGGCGTCATATTTCTTACCGGTCTGTGGTCGACAGCATGTCATCGGCAGGAACGTTTCATTGAACTTTGAATTGTTATTACGACCCCAATCCGAACTGTTGTAAACTCCACAGCACGACGAAACCGTGACGAAGAGGCCGAACTGATGAAGAACGTTGAGGGATGGGAGGTACGAACGCACTGGAGCAAGCTCGTTGGCGGATGAAGTTTAATTGGGTTGTGGTTTATCTTTCAGGTTGGTACCTGGTACGGTGAACCCGTCTTCAAGACGATCCCGAAAGACAAGCTGGTTGAACCGGTATTCCCGTAAGAATGCGTTTTAATGCACGTGGGTGGGCGTGCAATGGGTGAAAGTATATATGCGTTTTATTTATCTTTTTACATATGCTTTTCTGATAGCATGTAGGAGTCTAGGCCTATCTTGCGCATTTTACGCAAATCGATTATTAGTACAGTTTATCGTGTACGGTCTATCGCTCCTTTTTCGATGCTACTGTAATTCGATTTTCGTAGCATTTCTGAGCAATTTTGATCCCATTGGGTAGGCATATTGTTTTGGGTAAATATTCTATGTCTGTTGTAACAAATGAGTTTTTTACCAACACGTATGTAGTAACGAAACACTATGATATTTCTTTTTATTTATTTATTTAAGGTTATAATTTTCCAACCCAACGTAAAGTTAAAAAATCAGCGTGTGTTGGTGTGGGACGCACTGTAAATAATCTTTTATTTTATGCAACTGTCAATCGCCGTGACCGTTAGCACTTCCTAAAGCAAGCATTGTGAGCGTTGTTTACCAACAACAACCTGAAACAGATTTGCTCATTTTACACTGAATTTGGTGCCCAAATTACGTTTCCTTATCTAAACCGCCATGAATATATCAACACACTTTGGTCCGGATTCCGGTGGACGGGTGAAGGTAAGTATAATATACATCAGCACACTGAAAACAATGCATTGCATGCTTTTTCTTGCCATCTTGTAGGGGTTAACAATAGTGAAGCCGGTGGTGTATGGAAATGTGGCGCGATCGTTCGGCAAGAAACGGGAAGAGGATGGACATACCCACCAGTGGACGGTGTACGTGAAGCCCTACAAAAACGAGGACATGCAGTCGTACGTGAAAAAGATACACTTCAAGCTGCACGAAAGCTACGCGAACCCGAACCGCATCATTACGAAGCCACCGTACGAGGTGACGGAAACGGGCTGGGGCGAGTTTGAGATAGTGATCAAAATACATTTCCACGATCCCACCGAACGGCCGGTCACTATGTACCACATACTGAAGCTCTTTCAGTCACCCATTCTGGACGGCGAGGTATCGACACAGATCGAGGGAAAGAAGGGCTTGGTGTCGGAGCAGTACGAAGAGTTGGTTTTCCAGGAGCCGACACAGTTGATGCAGCAGCAGCTGACGAACGTTAAGCCGGTAACGAGCGGACTCTGGAAGCATGACACGGATTGTAAGTGATTTTATTACATCTAGCTATCCGCTCTGTGAACGCTTAAATGCATGTTACGTTTCGTTACAGTCGAGGAGAAGCAGGTGCAAGCGCTGGAAAACATAATCGAAACCAAGGCAAAAGTAATATCCGAAATTGCTCTACTGAAGGAGAAACTGAAACTTGCCCGGGAAACAATTGCAAAGTTTAAAACCGAAATGTCCAAAGTGCAAGGGCAGCAGCCAGCGGCATAAATTGAGGGCGGGAGTAGTTTTAAGGACATAACTCAACATAAGCGCATTTCATGTAAATTATAACATAAAAATAAATTTGAAAATAAGTTTTTTCACTGCAGTGTTCATATCAGTTTATTTCATAATCCTTCTTTTGTCGTACCACTGTAACTACATATCTTGTGTGTATGTATTGTGCTGACTTCTACATATGCCTAAACACGTTCAAGCTAACATTATTTGCTTCAAACTAAGCTAGAGTTCTGTTTTTCGCACCTCTCGTTGCCCACAGATTTCATTCATTTTTGTTACATCTTCTCCTAAATGGTTGTGTTTAAATAGCTTCGGCTTAGTTAGTGATGAGGTTTTTATAAGTACGCGTACTACCATCAAGGCATTTTTACATTGTACCAACGAAATCAAATGCCCACATTCATGATTCAAATTCAAATTCACTACACTGGCTGGCGTTGTACTAAGCGTAAAACGAAATTGATATTTTTCGGAAGTTTTAGGAACTCCTGAACTGATTGCTTAGAGACTGAACGATATACACAGAAACACTGCTTCGCTACAACATCATGTTCGGGAAGCTAGATGCACACAATAGTCCCTTTAAACATTGATTTTGTTTAAAATTTCAGTAAGACAGTCTGTTTGCTTTGTTGCATTATAGGTCTTGCAGGTCCTAAACGATTTAGGGTTTCCAAACTGAACGTTGATCTCAGTTCATTATGTCGTACTAATGGCGTTCTAACAAATAAAAAAGTATTTTAACTTATTTAATCTAACCGTAAGTACCATTGGTTTCAGTAAGAGTAGAAAATGAGAGAGAGGGAACACCATTGAACATACGGCAACGGTAGCCATAGGACATTGAAGCAACAAGCAAGAACAAGTGCGCACTTTACTGCTCCTGCCCGTTGTAGCTCTGTTTCAATTCTTTCGTGTTCAATGGGGTGGCTTCCGCTTCGGCTGCTTCGATCGAGCTCGCTGGTTTATCACCCTTGTTCCAGGGTTGCTCTTCGCCGGACGCCAGCAGCAAGTAGGCGATGATTTCCAGCACGTACAGCGCGATCGTCACGAAGAAGATAACTCGCCAAGCGCCAATCGTTTGCTGCGGAACAGATGAGAAATCGACAGAAAAATAGTTAACTCCCCTTTCGTAATAATCTCATCAACAGTAACCGTAAAAAGGAAAGCATGCTTACGTTTCCGTGCGTGATTTGCCCGACGAAGATGGGCACGATGATGCCAGAGAGCGTTGCCGCGGTGTTTGTGATAGCCATCAGAGTGCCGGCGTAGTTCGGCGCAATATCAATGTGGTTCGAGAGCAACCCACAGAACATGCCACCGATCGCAGTAATGCCAACCGTCATCAGCGTAACCGCCAGCCCACGCTGGCAACCGATGTAGCACAGCGCCAGCAAACATACCATGGGCACCGCCGACGCGATGAAGGTGGCCGTTTTGCGCGCGATGGTGGTCGTGATCTTGCCACGCGATCGCAACGCATCCAGCGTCTTGCTGAGCGCCATACTGAAGAACCACATCGTCAGGAACGGGATGGCGGTCACGACGGCGTTCTCCTTGATGTTGAACTGCAGCACCTGCTTCATGTAGAACGGCAGCTCGATCAGCAGCATGTACCAGCCCCAGTTGTTGCAGACGTGCGCGATCAAGATGCCGTAGAACGGGGCGGAGGTGAACACCTTGCGCCACGGGACGGGTGGTTTCGGTTCGTTGTGCCCTCCGGACGAGCCGGACCCGAGCGAGGAAGTGATGAGATCACGTTCCTCCTGGCTCATCAGCGGCTGCTTGGTGGGTGTGTCCTGGATCAACCACAGCCACAGTACCATCCACAGACAGCTGAGCCCACCCATCACGTAGAACACGGACTCCCAGCCCAGCGTACCGGCCAGCACGCCCGCCATCAGCATCGAGATGACCGTGCCCAGGGCGGTGCCGGCGTACACGATCGCCGACATGACGCTGCGCTCGTTCGGTGGCGTTACATACACACAAGATATGTAGTTACAGTGGTACGACAAAAGAAGGATTATGAAATAAACTGATATGAACACTGCAGTGAAAAAACTTATTTTCAAATTTATTTTTATGTTATAATTTACATGAAATGCGCTTATGTTGAGTTATGTCCTTAAAACTACTCCCGCCCTCAATTTATGCCGCTGGCTGCTGCCCTTGCACTTTGGACATTTCGGTTTTAAACTTTGCAATTGTTTCCCGGGCAAGTTTCAGTTTCTCCTTCAGTAGAGCAATTTCGGATATTACTTTTGCCTTGGTTTCGATTATGTTTTCCAGCGCTTGCACCTGCTTCTCCTCGACTGTAACGAAACGTAACATGCATTTAAGCGTTCACAGAGCGGATAGCTAGATGTAATAAAATCACTTACAATCCGTGTCATGCTTCCAGAGTCCGCTCGTTACCGGCTTAACGTTCGTCAGCTGCTGCTGCATCAACTGTGTTGGCTCCTGGAAAACCAACTCTTCGTACTGCTCCGACACCAAGCCCTTCTTTCCCTCGATCTGTGTTGATACCTCGCCGTCCAGAATGGGTGACTGAAAGAGCTTCAGTATGTGGTACATAGTGACCGGCCGTTCGGTGGGATCGTGGAAATGTATTTTGATCACTATCTCAAACTCGCCCCAGCCCGTTTCCGTCACCTCGTACGGTGGCTTCGTAATGATGCGGTTCGGGTTTGCGTAGCTTTCGTGCAGCTTGAAGTGTATCTTTTTCACGTACGACTGCATGTCCTCATTTTTGTAGGGCTTCACGTACACCGTCCACTGGTGGGTATGGCCATCCTCTTCCCGTTTTTTGCCGAACGATCGTGCCACATTTCCATACACCACCGGCTTCACTATTGTTAATCCCTACAAGGCGACAAGAAACAGCATGCAATGCATTGTTTTCAGTGTGCTGATGTATATTATACTTACCTTCACCCGTCCACCGGAATCCGGACCAAAGTGTGTTGATATATTCATGGCGGTTTAGATAAGGAAACGTAATTTGGGCACCAAATTCAGTGTAAAATGAGCAAATCTGTTTCAGGTTGTTGTTGGTAAACAACGCTCACAATGCTTGCTTTAGGAAGTGCTAACGGACACGACGATTGACAGTTGCATAAAATAAAAGATTATTTACAGTGCGTCCCACACCAACACACGCTGATTTTTTTTAACTTTACGTTGAGTTGGAAAATTATAACCTTAAATAAATAAATAAAAAGAAATATCATAGTGGTTCGCTACTACATACGTGTTGGTAAAAAACTCATTTGTTACAACAGACATAGAATATTTACCCGAAACAATATGCCTACCCAATGGGATCAAAATTGCTTAGAAATGCTACGAAAATCGAATTTTAGTAGCATCGAAAAAAGAGCGATAGACCGTACACGATAAACTGTACAAATAATCGATTAGCGTAAAATGCGCAAGATAGGCCTAGACTCCTACATGCTATCAGAAAAGCATATGTAAAAAGATAAATAAAACGCATATATACTTTCACCCATTGCACGCCCACCCACGTGCATTAAAACGCATTCTTACGGGAATACCCGTAAAGTAAACCGTTGCGTGGCGGTGCATTCATACCTAATTCACTAACCCACGGAGATTCAATTATGATTGTGCGCCGTAACCTTTCGGCCACCGAGCACAGCACCCCTTCCGGCTTACTACTGACAAATTTCAGGTGGCATTCGTCATCGATCAATATTATCACATGCAACGGACGGCCACACATGGGGACGGAAGTGCGCCAGCGGTGCATGTGTGCGGTTGTATGTAAACCCTCTAGTCGCCGTATGCGGTTTGTTGTGGGCTCACGCTTACATGCCACAAGTATTTTCAATCCATTCGCACAGTATCGCTTGTGGGGTGACGAGCATCGACGCGGCGCCCGCACGAGTCGGAGATACGCAGTTTTCCATCCAATTTAGGGATTAGTCGCCAACGTTTTTAGAGTGAGAGTAAAGCGAAAGATTGTAGGTGATTTTTCGTTGTTGTTCAGAAACAAAGCACGTGTTTATCGTAATTATTTTGCCTCGTGTTTGGCGGAGAGTACAGTGCGCTGGTGGTGTGGTGTGCAAAGAATTATTCTATCACTGGCGAGTGTTGTCTGCTCCGTCGGTCTCGATTCCCACCGCCATCTACTAAACACACACCAACCCATCTTATCAGTTTAATAGCACGATACAAAGTCCCACACGGTGACAGCTTGGGCACATCCAGTTAACAGGGCCTTTTGCTTAAACGTATGTGAATCATTCTTCCATAATGCATATGTAATTTTTGCATAATGTTCTATTTGTTGCCGTGCGATTTTTTAACACCTGCGATACACCTACGTACGTAAGCAACCCGAAAAACGTTCCGTGTGATGGTAAAACAGCTACAGTACTCGATTTACGTTGCATGTTTTTCACCTTGGCCACGTTGATAAATTTGTGCGATCGAGTTCATACGTTCCATTTCGCGCGTTATTTATTCCCAATATGCGTTTACTACGCGAGCAGCAGCATTCGAAACGGTTTCTACAACGCACGGCCTACTCGGTTGAAGAGAACGACGGAAAAAGTACATAAAACCCAAAGCGAACGCACAGCAGCCTACCCTCCCCAGCGAAAGCCATCTGTTTTCGAAAGAAGATCAATTTACAGATGTTATGAAATGTGAATCGAGCAAGAAGGCAAAGAAAACACCGTACACACCGCCGCAGCCGGAACCCCATCGAACTCCTCTGGGAGGCTAGCTCAGCATAATAGTCGGCCCACAAAAACCACCACCACTCTTTTACTAACGTGGACAAAGTGGATAAAAAATTCAACATGAATTTGCCAGTGGTGGTGGTTATTACACCCGAAGCAAAAAAGCAACCCGGCGAGCAAAAGTCCCGCCCAATGCCGGCACCGGTTGGGTAGATTTTTAACCCTGAAAATGAGCGCACCGGTTGACAAACGTGCTCGAAAGTTGTCCCGGTCGAACACGGTCGCTCGAACCAGATCGTTTGCGTGTCCACTTTGCTTACACACCAACCCCACGACGTCCGCAGCCCACACGATGGTACATCGCGTTGCGTGACCTTGCGCCGTTGAATGCAGCGAAACTTTTCGAACGATCGATCATATCAGGAGCGCGAGATTTTTGTAGGGTCAGCTAGTGCTGCGCACGGGAACCCGCCAGGTTGCTAATTTTCTGGTGCGTCACCGTTATGATACGAACGTTATTGCCGGGAAAAGTGCGGGGTATTCGGGGGACACAGATTTGTGTTACATACATAGGAGATTCGTTGCCGCTCTAAACAATATCGGAATCCAGATACGTTGTCGGGTTCCTTCCCCGGTCAAGATTGAAGTAATCTCTCACAGGCGGGGCGCGATAAACGCTTATCTTATCGTTAGCGTCTCGCTGGAGAGGTTTTTCGCAGTAGAAAGGAAATGAGCCTTCTCGGCTAATTTGCAGAAGTATTCAGAGTGCAATTCGAATGTACCTGTGAGTAAACAGCCGCGCCTGAGCGTCAAGGAAGTTTCACGTTGTAAGCACAAACGGTCTCAAAGTGGACAGCTGACGTACGTATTGTTGTGTTGGACGGTGCTAGAACTTTGATGATCTTTCCGTGTCTGATTCCTATGAGACGGCATTATTAAAACGATTGTAACGAATAATGAAAACCTTCCGTTAATATGATTGAAATATATTATGAAATTACCAACAGTTAATGTCACAATTTTCTGCTTCATCGTTTCAGATAACACAATCAAAGCCCCAAAATGGCTCTCTCAACGAGCGCTAATTTCATTAAATACTTGTTGTTCCTGTTCAACTTTTTCTTTGTGGTAAGTTATAGTTAGCACCCATGCTTGCTTTCGAACAATACGATCTAATCACGTCTTCCAGATCACCGGTGTGATCATAATGGCCGTTGGCTTGACGGTGCAAGGAGCGTACCACAGCTTCCGGGACATACTCGATGCGAAGTTCTTCAGCATTCCCACCTTCCTGGTGGTGATTGGGTCGTTCATCTTCGTGATTGCGTTTTTCGGTTGCTGCGGAGCGTACAAGGAAAACTACTGTATGACGCTAACGGTTAGTCGAGTTTGGGCTGGCAATATCGATTTGAGTGCTTATAGTTTTGTTTTTTTTTTCATACGTATACATAGTTTTCGGTACTGCTGATCTTGATCTTTATTCTGGAACTGGCCGCCGGCATTAGCGGGTACGTGCTGCGCAACGACACACGGGAGCTCGTGAGCAACGCACTGAACTCCTCGATGAAGAGCTATGGTGGAGAGCACAGTGACGATGGTACATCGCGTTGCGTGACCTTGCGCCGTTGAATGCAGCGAAACTTTTCGAACGATCGATCATATCAGGAGCGCGAGATTTTTGTAGGGTCAGCTAGTGCCGCGCACGGGAGCCCGCCAGGTTGCTAATTTTCTGGTGCGTCACCGTTATGATACGAACGTTATTGCCGGGAAAAGTGCGGGGTATTCGGGGGACACAGATTTGTGTTACATACATAGGAGATTCGTTGCCGCTCTAAACAATATCGGAATCCAGATACGTTGTCGGGTTCCTTCCCCGGTCAAGATTGAAGTAATCTCTCACAGGCGGGGCGCGATAAACGCTTATCTTATCGTTAGCGTCTCGCTGGAGAGGTTTTTCGCAGTAGAAAGGAAATGAGCCTTCTCGGCTAATTTGCAGAAGTATTCAGAGTGCAATTCGAATGTACCTGTGAGTAAACAGCCGCGTCTGAGCGTCAAGGAAGTTTCACACACCAACCCCACGACGTCCGCGGCCCACACGATGGTACATCGCGTTGCGTGACCTTGCGCCGTTGAATGCAGCGAAACTTTTCGAACGATCGATCATATCAGGAGCGCGAGATTTTTGTAGGGTCAGCTAGTGCCGCGCACGGGAGCCCGCCAGGTTGCTAATTTTCTGGTGCGTCACCGTTATGATACGAACGTTATTGCCGGGAAAAGTGCGGGGTATTCGGGGGACACAGATTTGTGTTACATACATAGGAGATTCGTTGCCGCTCTAAACAATATCGGAATCCAGATACGTTGTCGGGTTCCTTCCCCGGTCAAGATTGAAGTAATCTCTCACAGGCGGGGCGCGATAAACGCTTATCTTATCGTTAGCGTCTCGCTGGAGAGGTTTTTCGCAGTAGAAAGGAAATGAGCCTTCTCGGCTAATTTGCAGAAGTATTCAGAGTGCAATTCGAATGTACCTGTGAGTAAACAGCCGCGTCTGAGCGTCAAGGAAGTTTCACACACCAAGCACAAACGGTCTCAAAGTGGACAGCTGACGTACGTATTGTTGTGTTGGATGGTGCTAGAACTTTGGTGATCTTTCCGTGTCTGATTCCTATGAGACGGCATTATTAAAACGATTGTAACGAATAATGAAAACCTTCCATTAATATAATTGAAATATATTATGAAATTACCAACAGTTAATGTGAAACTTTTCGAACGATCGATCATATCAGGAGCGCGAGATTTTTGTAGGGTCAGCTAGTGCCGCGCACGGGAGCCCGCCAGGTTGCTAATTTTCTGGTGCGTCACCGTTATGATACGAACGTTATTGCCGGGAAAAGTGCGGGGTATTCGGGGGACACAGATTTGTGTTACATACATAGGAGATTCGTTGCCGCTCTAAACAATATCGGAATCCAGATACGTTGTCGGGTTCCTTCCCCGGTCAAGATTGAAGTAATCTCTCACAGGCGGGGCGCGATAAACGCTTATCTTATCGTTAGCGTCTCGCTGGAGAGGTTTTTCGCAGTAGAAAGGAAATGAGCCTTCTCGGCTAATTTGCAGAAGTATTCAGAGTGCAATTCGAATGTACCTGTGAGTAAACAGCCGCGTCTGAGCGTCAAGGAAGTTTCACACACCAACCCCACGACGTCCGCGGCCCACACGATGGTACATCGCGTTGCGTGACCTTGCGCCGTTGAATGCAGCGAAACCCAACGAGCTTGCTCCAGTGCGTTCGTACCTCCCATCCCTCAACGTTCTTCATCAGTTCGGCCTCTTCGTCACGGTTTCGTCGCAGCTGCTTCAGGTACTCGCGATCACGCTCTGCCAACAGCAGTGGATAGATGACGTTTCTGGCGGACCGCATTTCAATTTCATTCCGGTGGTTCTCCTTCACATTCAACCAGTACAGGAACAGCCCGACGGTGGAGATTCCGGCATAGCCAGCGATCATTTGCCATCCTGCAATGGGAGCCAGCCAGCGTTAGGATTCGTTCCGTTCTGTCCGGCAATGTTGTGATGACATAATCGACAATTTTGCTCACCTTTGAAGTAAGTCTTGGCAGGCACACGCTTGAACGGGATGTTCTGGTAGCCTCCCTTCGGCGGGAGATCCTGTAATTTTGCTGGGCTGCTCATGCTGGACAGTCACGCAATTTCCGCCAAACAAAACAATATCGCGGATCCCGTTCCCGAAGGTTTCTCGTTCGCGAGTCGCTCAGTTTCGTGAAAATTTTGTTTTGATATGGGCGCTGTCAAACTGGCCGTTCTGTAATGTCAATTCGTATGTATGCGGGGCTATACGACAATGTCGAATACTTAAACGAGGCGTTTTACACACACAACGACTGTCTGAATACAGGAGAAGAGCACTTTCAACCAGAAACAAATTGATGTACATGGTGTATTGTACCTGGATAGCTTATGAGAGACTAAAATATAATACATTTGTATTGTATGCTACGAGATATAAATAATGAAATACTATCTGATACAACTTTTCCAAAACGGTTGTACGGGTAGAACGGAATGTACTATTTTTTAACATGGGACTTTCATAGATACGGATAAACGTCGCTCGACTAAGGACATCAATTTACTACACGTGACAGCATATTCCCATCGGATATCGTTAATTTTATATTCTGCAATTATAATACGAAACAGTTTTTAGAAAGTATTTAAACACTGTACTAAAGTGTAGAATAATATATTTTCTGTGACAATGTCTTGCTGTTTTATCACAGCGTTTTTAAGTAATATTTCCTAAGCAATACCATAGCTTTCCATAGAAAGCAAGCGTAACGTAAGTGCGTACGAATGTGAAACAGATTTCCTGATATTGTGTTATCTTATAAGTCTTATCAATTGCTGATAAGCACTGCAGTACATTTTCCATAGGTATTGTAAGGGGGAATGTATTTGATGACTAAACGTACACGACTATTCGCTAAAGCAGATATAAACGATGGTCACACCTTTTCTGTTGATTCGGTTCAACCAGCTTGTCTTTCGGGATCGTCTTGAAGACGGGTTCACCGTACCAGGTACCAACCTGAAAGATAAACCACAAACCAATTAAACTTCATCCGACAACGAGCTTGCTCCAGTGCGTTCGTACCTCCCATCCCTCAACGTTCTTCATCAGTTCGGCCTCTTCGTCACGGTTTCGTCGATTGTGGTTCTTGAGCGTAAGCAACTGCAGCTTGCGCAGTAAGAAAAATGTAAACGCCGCTCCACCAAGCTGCAAGAGATTGTAAATATTATGTTTCTTAAACACGATGCACGATTTCAGCTAGTGGCCATATAACTCACCTGCAGTAAAACTGCCATGAGCGTGTTAGTTACAACCGTGCATCCAGTTTCGTTAAATATATCAGACACTCGGCTATGGCAACCGACGTCGAATATCTTGCACTTCATATTATCAGTGGGATCACAACAGGAAAGTGGAACAAACTGCGCTATCATATCCCTATCATCCTCGGTGAATTCTTCTGGTATCGCCATAAGCCAGTCAGTATAGTTGTAAACTCCGCAGCATTTCAACTGTAGGCAGCGGACATCAATTTACTACACGTGACAGCATATTCCCATCGGATATCGTTAATTTTATATTCTGCAATTATAATACGAAACAGTTTTTAGAAAGTATTTAAACACTGTACTAAAGTGTAGAATAATATATTTTCTGTGACAATGTCTTGCTGTTTTATCACAGCGTTTTTAAGTAATATTTCCTAAGCAATACCATAGCTTTCCATAGAAAGCAAGCGTAACGTAAGTGCGTACGAATGTGAAACAGATTTCCTGATATTGTGTTATCTTATAAGTCTTATCAATTGCTGATAAGCACTGCAGTACATTTTCCATAGGTATTGTAAGGGGGAATGTATTTGATGACTAAACGTACACGACTATTCGCTAAAGCAGATATAAACGATGGTCACACCTTTTCTGTTGATGCGGATATGCTCTGCATCTTTGAGTAACCGAAGGGGTTGCGTATTTCCGTCTGGAAAATATTGTGGTTCTTGAGCGTAAGCAACTGCAGCTTGCGCAGTAAGAAAAATGTAAACGCCGCTCCACCAAGCTGCAAGAGATTGTAAATATTATGTTTCTTAAACACGATGCACGATTTCAGCTAGTGGCCATATAACTCACCTGCAGTAAAACTGCCATGAGCGTGTTAGTTACAACCGTGCATCCAGTTTCGTTAAATATATCAGACACTCGGCTATGGCAACCGACGTCGAATATCTTGCACTTCATATTATCAGTGGGATCACAACAGGAAAGTGGAACAAACTGCGCTATCATATCCCTATCATCCTCGGTGAATTCTTCTGGTATCGCCATAAGCCAGTCAGTATAGTTGTAAACTCCGCAGCATTTCAACTGTAGGCAGCGAATGGGCCATATTTAACGATTTGTAAACAAAGTTTTGAGATGAAACGTTGCGTTAAACTCACCTGCGTTTGGTAGACATCAACGTACGGCTGAATGCTCACGTCGTCTGGGTAGTGGTTCACGGAGGACCAAAGGTTGGTGACCATTTCCATTTCCATATCATATCGCTGATGATATCCAATGAATGCTACCGTACCTTCCATTACCGAAAAAACGGCCAAAAGGGAACAGAACTGTGTGGGGGGTAAAACAACGGTTACCACACACTTCACAGTAAACAACTTTACAGCTGAAATAGTATCGAACTACGTACCGTGTACAATACTGGAAGATTTTCTCGCCATGTCCCGATGAACCCGATGAATGCTAGCAGCAGACATAACGTACCAACTAGCATCAGGAACAAGACCAAACGATACATTCGAATGTCCATGAGCACATCCAGCTGTTCATACTGCATTTTGCTGACCGATCCAATCGTTAACAACAGCACGCCCAGGTACTGTAACCACGAAAACAATTATTACACGTTTTCCGGTCACCAAATACAGATTGATGAAATGAACACTTACGCAGAGCATGGTGCAGCTCATGCAGAGGAAAATTTTGATCCATTTTTTAGACCAACCTTCCGGCGACTTTAATTCTTTCATGACGATTAACCTCCTGCGCGACTGGCTTGGCGTTGGAGCAATACTGAAACGCTGTGCTGTTGGATTCACCGCGTACCCTCTCTGAAGGGAACAAACAGAAAAAAAACAAGATCACACATACTGTGCGAGAATCGCTGATAAGAGCACACCGGCGGCCGCACCGTTTTCTCCACGGTTTACCTCCGCTCGCATTTCATTTCGACATATGGTTCAGTTTTTGTTTGTTTTTCGTTAGATCGTTATGTCGCATTACGCTCCTTCCTTTCCGCACGCTACGAAAAAAACAAGATCACACATACTGTGCGAGAATCGCTGATAAGAGCACACCGGCGGCCGCACCGTTTTCTCCACGGTTTACCTCCGCTCGCATTTCATTTCGACATATGGTTCAGTTTTTGTTTGTTTTTCGTTAGATCGTTATGTCGCATTACGCTCCTTCCTTTCCGCACGCTACAGTCGTGCTTCCCGCAGAATCTATTTCGTGCATCTGTACTTATGATCTGGTTTGATTACAACACTCCTTTTTTGTTATTAAACACCCGATCCAGCGATGGAGCGTTCCCAAATAAAGTTGATCATGTGCAAATGATTTATATGATCGATATTGCAAATCCAGTGCAATGCAAAGGTATTCGTAGCAACTATGCTGACAATGCAGATTATTTGTAGGATAACCTCCGCGGAAATAGCACATGAACTAAGCCCAGGTTTCAGAGTAACGAATGAAAAACGATAGGCCAGCATTTTTAATGGCTCGAATCCGCATGATAAATCCGCACTTGAACTAAAATACGATCAATGTTATGTTGTGCACAGCCTTGAAAATTGCAAACTCTGCAGTTGCAGAAATTGAAATAAAATAAAATTAATATTAAATTTTAAACTGTCCAGAAGCGTTCAACAGTACAAAAAAACATAACGTAAACAAATCTGAAACAATAGTTTATACATACCTTGAGTGTTCAGCAAAGTTTTATTTATGTATGAATCTCGTACATGCTGAATGTCAAACTTTGGAAAAATAAAGAAAAAAAATTAAACAAAGTTTTGAGATGAAACGTTGCGTTAAACTCACCTGCGTTTGGTAGACATCAACGTACGGCTGAATGCTCACGTCGTCTGGGTAGTGGTTCACGGAGGACCAAAGGTTGGTGACCATTTCCATTTCCATATCATATCGCTGATGATATCCAATGAATGCTACCGTACCTTCCATTACCGAAAAAACGGCCAAAAGGGAACAGAACTGTGTGGGGGGTAAAACAACGGTTACCACACACTTCACAGTAAACAACTTTACAGCTGAAATAGTATCGAACTACGTACCGTGTACAATACTGGAAGATTTTCTCGCCATGTCCCGATGAACCCGATGAATGCTAGCAGCAGACATAACGTACCAACTAGCATCAGGAACAAGACCAAACGATACATTCGAATGTCCATGAGCACATCCAGCTGTTCATACTGCATTTTGCTGACCGATCCAATCGTTAACAACAGCACGCCCAGGTACTGTAACCACGAAAACAATTATTACACGTTTTCCGGTCACCAAATACAGATTGATGAAATGAACACTTACGCAGAGCATGGTGCAGCTCATGCAGAGGAAAATTTTGATCCATTTTTTAGACCAACCTTCCGGCGACTTTAATTCTTTCATGACGATTAACCTCCTGCGCGACTGGCTTGGCGTTGGAGCAATACTGAAACGCTGTGCTGTTGGATTCACCGCGTACCCTCTCTGAAGGGAACAAACAGAAAAAAAAGGGGGAATGTATTTGATGACTAAACGTACACGACTATTCGCTAAAGCAGATATAAACGATGGTCACACCTTTTCTGTTGATACGGATATGCTCTGCATCTTTGAGTAACCGAAGGGGTTGCGTATTTCCGTCTGGAAAATATTGTGGTTCTTGAGCGTAAGCAACTGCAGCTTGCGCAGTAAGAAAAATGTAAACGCCGCTCCACCAAGCTGCAAGAGATTGTAAATATTATGTTTCTTAAACACGATGCACGATTTCAGCTAGTGGCCATATAACTCACCTGCAGTAAAACTGCCATGAGCGTGTTAGTTACAACCGTGCATCCAGTTTCGTTAAATATATCAGACACTCGGCTATGGCAACCGACGTCGAATATCTTGCACTTCATATTATCAGTGGGATCACAACAGGAAAGTGGAACAAACTGCGCTATCATATCCCTATCATCCTCGGTGAATTCTTCTGGTATCGCCATAAGCCAGTCAGTATAGTTGTAAACTCCGCAGCATTTCAACTGTAGGCAGCGTATGGGCCATATTTAACGATTTATAAACAAAGTTTTGAGATGAAACGTTGCGTTAAACTCACCTGCGTTTGGTAGACATCAACGTACGGCTGAATGCTCACGTCTAAAAAAAAGAACGAAAGAGCGTTGGCGCGATTTGAATGTTTACAAATGTTCATGTTTATTCTTGTTCGTGAACTGTTGTTTAGTTTGTTTCCGTAATTGATCCTACAAAATGACTCCGAATCTCGTGGCATCCGTTATCAAATTGGGCCAAAAGCGCCAGAATGACGACTTAAAGGAATTATTAGAAAAAATGAAATCGTCTGATGTGCGTAAACAGTACAAAATCGCAACATACAAAAACGCATCATTACCCGGTGTACTCTTTTTTTTCAGATGATCGATATGGTGATATCGAACATTGATTCCATCGACGGCTATACACTGTGGCACTTCACACTGCTCGGGTTAACATTCTCGGAGCGCAGCGCCGGCAAGCGCTTCGAACTGGTCATGGCCGTTCTCCAGCATCTGAACGTGGTGGAACTATCCTCGAAGCAAATGTTCGATTTAATCGCGCGTCTCCAAACGGACTTACCTTCGCTTACGTCGGAGCAGCTGGTAGATATCTGCGAACTAAGCGTCGAAGCGATACGGGCAGGTGATCCGAAATGCCTTAGCTGGAAGCATTTGCTTCCCCCGGCAGTCCTTCAGCTGTGCGGCAATGTGGGAAGAATCAACGCCAACGGTATGCTGCTGACCGGGACGGAATATCGGCAGAAGCTGTTGGAGGAGATATTAAAAATGAAGCTACAACCGGCCATCCTCGCATCGCTGTGTGGAATGTTTCGCGAGTTAACGCTATCCCGTGACGAGACGAGTCTCTTTGTGACGAAAATATCCGACAGCTTCAAAAACATTGCCCCGCTCGAGCTTCCTCCGTTGGCGTGTCAGCTGTTTCATGTCTGCCTGAAGTATCCGAGTCTGTTAGTGGTTCCGTTGATGGCACTGCAGAAGTATTTCCACAAGAATTACTACAAGAAGATTCTGTCGAATGCGAATAGTGACACGACGGATTTCGATAGTATTGGTAAGTAAAACGAGGTAGAAGTTGGTGCGTTTGAACGTTTCATCAAACTGTCTTTCTTCAGATCAATACTCGGACAGCGAAATTCGTGAAGTCGAAGAAACCATTCTGTACCATCTGTCGAACGTGACCGAGTTCCGCGTGGACGAAACCCAAACCGTAAACATGTTTAAACCCTTCCAAAACAATCCGGAGGTATTACTAACACCATTCCTGGTCGGCGCTTTGCTGACGATGAGCAAAATCAATCGTCAACCGGACACGACCGATGTCGTTTCGTCACCCATAATGGCATTTCTGATCAAATTGATTGCCATCAGCGAGAAGGAACGCGAAATGTGTACCCAATCCGCCTGGTGCCGCGGTCGAATTGAATCGTTCACCGTGGTGCGGATCGATCAGTTGTTCGGCACGCTGACGGAAAACAGCCAGGAGGGAAAGGAGGTAGTGACGCCGGGGCTTATCAATTTTGCATTCGCGTTGCTGCTAGCAAAACGGCAGACGAAACTGCACGGCATAGCGATCAACTTTTTTCAGCAGTTTATCAAGCGGCGTTTCATCTTTGGCAGCGGTATTATCGCGAAACTGAAAAAGTACCTCTTTGCCGATCTGGAGGAGACGCAGTTCAACACTTGCTTGACGACGTTAAGCTTGACGAATGCGCTGACCGTTTCCGAGTGTACGAGCACGGTGCAGTTTATTATGGACTACTTGTTACTAGTAAGATGCGAGAAGCACAATAAGAACAATTCGTGTGTTGATGTTAAATTGTGCTGTATTTTTCGTGCTTTTTTTCGACAAGTTGTTGTGAATAAGACCTCCAAAATCAACTGTACTACTGACCTATTCTAGAATTAATTTCAGCCATACTTGATTGGAATTGAGTTTTTAATCTATTTCACCTTTTTACTTCTGATATTTTATATCGACAAAAGCGCTAGGATTAAGTAATTCGCTGATGCAACTGCCAATCATACATTAAAATTTCTCCATATCAAACTTCAAAGCCTGGCTCCATGAATATTGTGAGTCTCTAACTTCGTACTTTTTATTACTACTTATTACTATTACTTTATTACTACTATGCACGTGTTTCAGTACCCTGACAAACTACGCGAAGGAAGAGGATCTTAAAAATTTCCGTGGTAATCGCGATCTGCAACAGTACGTGTTGCGAATAGCCAGCCAAAAGCTGGAGAGATTGCGTACACTGCCCGACTATTGGCAGGTGAACCACAGCAAACGTATCTTTGGTCACCTGTCCGAGTGTACCAAGCTGGTTTACGATCGGTGCATCAAGCAAACGACGGAGCTGATCGGTAACGGCGGGCTGCTCGTTGCCCAAGCTGCCGTCGAATGCTTCCGGCAGGGCTTGTTGTCAGCCAGTGAACTATATGAGCGAAAGCTCAATGATTTCCTGCAGCTGATATGTGAGTCTTTAAGCAGAGAGTTTGCTTAAAAAAATTAACCAAAATATATCTCTCCGTTACAGGTTGCACCATTGGACCGTCTTTCAAACAGGATCTGTTGGTGCAGCTGCAAACGATCGTAGGTGATTATTTCCGCGACGATTGTGAACCGGAACCGATAGGGGAGAAAATCGTTGTCGGACTGGTACAGTGTCTGGAGCTGTTGTACAAATCGCGCGCCATCACGCAAGACCATCTGTTGCAGGGATACGATTGGTTGAAGAACTTTTGCATTCACACCAAACTGAAGGTGAAGTCGTTTGCCATCGTGCATCGCCTACTGTTCGATCTGCTAAGCCGTACCCAAACGGGTCCGTATTTTGATTCGGTGGCGATGCGCCTGGAGCTGAAGTTTGGACAGATTGCGGCGGAAGAGACGAATCCGGTGTTTTCGTTCAAGTCTATCACATCGCGCTACAAGGCTGCGATGGACGCGGACGAACCCTCGGATGAACCGCGGCCAGTGGTCGTTTATGACAGTGTCGGTCGATTGACGGCGTTTATGGTGCACTGCGTGGTGCTTTGCGATCAACACAATGTTCAACACGACACCGGTGCTGTAAAAAACACCTTGCAGTTGATCGCGGAGCGGATAGACAACCTCAGCATGGATGACATGGGAATAGTAAGGCCATTTTAGTTATTCGTTGGCTGAGGTACTCAAATTTCCTATTTTCTTTTCAACAGATAGGCACGCTGGATGGCAGAAGCATTGTTATTGCTGCTCAGTACATGAACATGCTCGAAGCTGCCATGTCATATTGTGCATGGAAAACACAGCCGGACAACATTTTGCTACGTGACTTTGTGCGACTTTTTAGACACCATCAGCATTGTCTTGAGAAGTTTAAGGTAGGCGAAAAGCTGGCGCCAGAAGATTTAGTAAAAAGAATATACTGAACGTTTTTATTTTTTCCCTTGCGCAGAAGATGGAACCGAAAAAGGGTAGTAAAAAACAGGCGGCAGATACATTCAACACCTCAATATCGATGATTGGATCAGCAAAATCAGGACTATCATTCAAGCCCGAAAACATCTGGGACTTGGCCACGGTGGAGCGAATACTGCGTATATCGCTAGAGTAAGTTTAGAATACTTGTTAGAATTGCTTTTTGTTATGCTGTTACGCACAAGACTCATGGAATGAGGCTAAACTTCTGCAGGAGTTTGATATTGCGAGATTACAATTTCATCTTCCCGTTGCTTCGCATGTCGCATACAATACGCGATCGATACATCGAGGTGCTTCGGAAGGCAATGCACAATGGGTAAGGTTAAAAGTTCTAATTTTGGCTTGTACTGGCTATGCATGCAGGAAGCTATTTTGTGTAATTGACGGCATTTTATAATTCCAATACATTACTATTAGAAACTCTAATGAAAATTGCTTTTCTTTATCCTCGGTCAACACAGTGAAACATCGACACGCATCATGGGTGTGTTTGGATTCTGTTCGCTTCTGAAGCAGTTGAAAAATAATAATGCCCGTCGCTCGATAATGGGCAACGCAGGCGGAAACTATACACAACTAACCATCTCCGGCATGTCGTTGCTGTCCCAGTCCGCTTACGGTTCGGCCAACAACCCCAACCTACATTTCGATATGCTCACGCTGGAGATAATGGGAATGTTGCGAAAGTAAGTGATAATTGTGATAATTGCAGAACATATTCATGTCACTCACACTCCTTACAGATGTTTCACACAAACAGTTGAGGTGCGAGAAATGCTGTACGAAGCTCTCGGGCGGGCGGTCGAGTTCAACACGCAGCTGTTGCCGCACGTGCTGCAATTTATAGACTGGCACTTTGAGAGTTTTTTCGGCGAAGATCCTAA
Organism: Anopheles cracens; assembly: GCA_002091845.1. Taxonomy (NCBI): domain Eukaryota; kingdom Metazoa; phylum Arthropoda; class Insecta; order Diptera; family Culicidae; genus Anopheles; species Anopheles cracens. The sequence continues at coordinate 77,052 of KZ067513.1, read as the reverse complement.
CGCAGCGTTCCGAATCGACTTTGATAAGTGTGTGCGCTACAAGGCTGCGATGGACGCGGACGAACCCTCGGATGAACCGCGGCCAGTGGTCGTTTATGACAGTGTCGGTCGATTGACGGCGTTTATGGTGCACTGCGTGGTGCTTTGCGATCAACACAATGTTCAACACGACACCGGTGCTGTAAAAAACATCTTGCAGTTGATCGCGGAGCGGATAGACAACCTCAGCATGGATGACATGGGAATAGTAAGGCCATTTTAGTTATTCGTTGGCTGAGGTACTCAAATTTCCTATTTTCTTTTCAACAGATAGGCACGCTGGATGGCAGAAGCATTGTTATTGCTGCTCAGTACATGAACATGCTCGAAGCTGCCATGTCATATTGTTCATGGAAAACACAGCCGGACAACATTTTGCTACGTGACTTTGTGCGACTTTTTAGACACCATCAGCATTGTCTTGAGAAGTTTAAGGTAGGCGAAAAGCTGGCGCCAGAAGATTTAGTAAAAAGAATATACTGAACGTTTTTATTTTTTCCCTTGCGCAGAAGATGGAACCGAAAAAGGGTAGTAAAAAACAGGCGGCAGATACATTCAACACCTCAATATCGATGATTGGATCAGCAAAATCAGGACTATCATTCAAGCCCGAAAACATCTGGGACTTGGCCACGGTGGAGCGAATACTGCGTATATCGCTAGAGTAAGTTTAGAATACTTGTTAGAATTGCTTTTTGTTATGCTGTTACGCACAAGACTCATGGAATGAGGCTAAACTTCTGCAGGAGTTTGATATTGCGAGATTACAAACCACTACGACAAGTTGTTGTGAATAAGACCTCCAAAATCAACTGTACTACTGACCTATTCTAGAATTAATTTCAGCCATACTTGATTGGAATTGAGTTTTTAATCTATTTCACCTTTTTACTTCTGATATTTTATATCGACAAAAGCGCTAGGATTAAGTAATTCGCTGATGCAACTGCCAATCATACATTAAAATTTCTCCATATCAAACTTCAAAGCCTGGCTCCATGAATATTGTGAGTCTCTAACTTCGTACTTTTTATTACTACTTATTACTATTACTTTATTACTACTATGCACGTGTTTCAGTACCCTGACAAACTACGCGAAGGAAGAGGATCTTAAAAATTTCCGTGGTAATCGCGATCTGCAACAGTACGTGTTGCGAATAGCCAGCCAAAAGCTGGAGAGATTGCGTACACTGCCCGACTATTGGCAGGTGAACCACAGCAAACGTATCTTTGGTCACCTGTCCGAGTGTACCAAGCTGGTTTACGATCGGTGCATCAAGCAAACGACGGAGCTGATCGGTAACGGCGGGCTGCTCGTTGCCCAAGCTGCCGTCGAATGCTTCCGGCAGGGCTTGTTGTCAGCCAGTGAACTATATGAGCGAAAGCTCAATGATTTCCTGCAGCTGATATGTGAGTCTTTAAGCAGAGAGTTTGCTTAAAAAAATTAACCAAAATATATCTCTCCGTTACAGGTTGCACCATTGGACCGTCTTTCAAACAGGATCTGTTGGTGCAGCTGCAAACGATCGTAGGTGATTATTTCCGCGACGATTGTGAACCGGAACCGATAGGGGAGAAAATCGTTGTCGGACTGGTACAGTGTCTGGAGCTGTTGTACAAATCGCGCGCCATCACGCAAGACCATCTGTTGCAGGGATACGATTGGTTGAAGAACTTTTGCATTCACACCAAACTGAAGGTGAAGTCGTTTGCCATCGTGCATCGCCTACTGTTCGATCTGCTAAGCCGTACCCAAACGGGTCCGTATTTTGATTCGGTGGCGATGCGCCTGGAGCTGAAGTTTGGACAGATTGCGGCGGAAGAGACGAATCCGGTGTTTTCGTTCAAGTCTATCACATCCGCTACGGCAGAACCAACGTTCCACTACCTTTGCGCGATCTTCCGGCAGCAGATCGAGGAGATCGAACATTTGATCCTGCGCACTAACAGTCTGATGATGCGTTTGAAGGTGTTTGGACTGGACGATACGGATGAAAGTATGTTCCGGAGTGAGGTTAATCCGCGGTTTTAGTAAATGTAAATGAGAAATTGTCTCTTCTTTGCAGCTTCGCAGTTACTAAAGTCCATTGAACGTTCAACTTGCTCCCAGTTGGTACATATTTTGGGCTCTTTAACCCATCTGTGCAATACTGATTTGCCTCTAGGAACAACTATGGACACGTTGATAAAGCTGTTGCTTTCGGTGTACGGATGTCTTGGGAACTTAAGCAGACATTTCCTGGCACGTCATGCCATTATGCCGGTTTCTTACGAAGTGACAAAGTATGTCAAAATGTAGTTACGAATCGCATCGCTATGCACAATAATATTCCAATTTTAAATGCTTTTTTCTGCAGGTTCAACTTGTTGGTGAAATCCTCGAAGCCACTCGCATCCAAAATATACGATCTTATACCGTTCGTCGAAGAGAACATCATCGGACAGGACGAGAAAGAGGAACGGGGAGACTCGGCAAAGGCAAAATCCAATCGCGACAAGGTGCTCCGTCAGACAAAACTGATCCCCAAGCTAGTGTTCCGTATTGAAACGTTCAACAAGATCGTTATGCAGTTGAGTAAGAAAACGAAGAAAGATCTAACCTATCTGCTGCACATCGGCACGGTGCGCGATTTTCGCATTAAAACCTCGGCATTGCTCGAAGCCATCCAGCGCACGGTGACCGACGGATCATTGCAAGAGGAGGAGGAGGAACAAATGGCCGACGATACAGATAACATTGAGCCTCAGCTCGACCCGGTGGATGACGGTGACGATGAAGAGGACGAAAATCGTACCGCTTGCTCGAATCGTTCGGAAGTGGTAGGTGCGGTGAAGGAAACGAGAGTAGCAAACAAATCTAGTTCCTTGAGTGCGGAGGCGTTGGCGTTGAAAAATTTGGCCCGCTTGAACGAACGCTCTCGGAAAGCGGCTAAAAAACGAGCGATAGAAAATGTGTCGGAAGTTGTGGAGGAGCCGGCGAATAAAAAACCCAAATCGACCAAAAAGAAGGGACCTGCCCCGAAGATTAATAAGCGTGTGCTGGAAGATATTGAAAATGTTGCCGCCGCACCATCAATTGCAGCCCAGTCTGACGTTACAAATGTGGATCAGCCTATAACGCGCACTCGTACCCTGGGATTGCCACGGCGAAGTGCAAGAAAAAGTGAGGCATCATAGAATAGGGGGCCTTCAGCAACCATAACATCCATGACAAATTACGAAACAAATCTATAGAAAAGATAGAGAATAAATAACATTGTTATAATAATGTAATGGTGAAGTATTTGAAGGCATTTGAAAGAAGATGCACACCCCGTTAGTGGGTCATACAAAACATTATGTTGGGAATTATGGAAAATATTCTCATGTATATACTTTAACAATGGCCTGTTGGCTCTCCTAGATAGTAGAAACGTTAAAAAGATCCAAGCCTAGCAAAATATAATACAAAAATATAATTACAAAAATGTTTCTTTGCTGGATTCATGGATTAATGGAGTCATTTCCACAAAAAGGTAAATTTTGAAAGGCTGATATGTGCCAATAATAATATATATGTGTATGTTTATAAAGCAACAAGAGCTGTTTATTTAAGTTTGAATTTCTGGATTTGCAAAAACGATATGACCATACAATATAATGTAGATTACGATTCGGTCGTATAAACGGAACAGTCCCGGCATAATCATGCTGTCAAGTTCGAACCAAACAAAAATGCCCGCCATTCCAAGCCGTATGTATCATCTCGACTCGATATACACCGCACTGATAGTTTAGAAACGGGTAACAAATTGAGCCAAGAACAACCAAAAACGTGCTGATAGCAGTTGTTGCGCTAGTTACCAAGATAATAATCTCATTCCTACTGAAGTTTATGTTGTTTTAAGAATGGTATTGAATAAAATATCGACTATGGTCGAAAAACATCTTTGTACCGCTAGCTTTATTCCGGTGTATGCGATATTTTTTTACACACTGTAGCTTTGCACCGATGTAAACAATACGGTTTGACGTTTGAGTTACACAATTTTGTGGCCTGTTGGCTCTCCTAGATAGTAGAAACGTTAAAAAGATCCAAGCCTAGCAAAATATAATACAAAAATATAATTACAAAAATGTTTCTTTGCTGGATTCATGGATTAATGGAGTCATTTCCACAAAAAGGTAAATTTTGAAAGGCTGATATGTGCCAATAATAATATATATGTGTATGTTTATAAAGCAACAAGAGCTGTTTATTTAAGTTTGAATTTCTGGATTTGCAAAAACGATATGACCATACAATATAATGTAGATTACGATTCGGTCGTATAAACGGAACAGTCCCGGCATAATCATGCTGTCAAGTTCGAACCAAACAAAAATGCCCGCCATTCCAAGCCGTATGAAGAAACCAAAACAAGTGTGAAGTGCAAGTTTCAGTAAATTCTAACTAAATCATACTTACATTGTTGTGTGTTGCGAATTAGGAAGCTTTGTTTTGGATTGTGAGTATGCAGATATAATAATTACAATTTTTCCATTACCCGTCAGTTTGTTGCTTTGTAACACATACACATACACACAGTTTGTAAACACATACACATTACCCTTCCCTGCAGGTCGAAAGATGCCTACGAAATCCAAGAAAAAACGTGCGACAGCGAACCAAACCAACGTTCAGGAGAAAGTCGTACCAAAACCTACACCTACTCATCCAGCGTCTACAGCGTCTGTTTCCACGTTGGGAAACTCGTCAAAATCGAACGCAAACACCAAGTCCATTAAAAGGCAGGATGTTAAAACTACTCCACACGTTCCCGTCAATAAGAAAACCGCACCTCCAGCGAACGAACCAACTGAATCGAAGATCGCAGCTGATGTAGGTACTAAAAAGTTGGAAACACAAAAACTCCAAAAGAAACCTCCTGCGCCTAAGCTTAATGCAGGCACATCAAACGCGTCCGAGGCACAACAGAAAGTCAACAAAGCTTCTGCAAAGGAAAAATCTGGTTCAAAAATTTCACGGCCGAACAACGCCAAGAGTGCTATGAAATCGTCGCCAGCTGCAGAGAAACAAACGAAGCAGCAGAAAACAACAACAATCAACGGCGAGCCGGAAGCATCCACACCGCACGAGAAGAAAGAGATTTTACAAAATATTTCAGATCATGCAAAAATGCAACAGGCCGTCGAAGAGTTGGAGGGCAAGGTAGCATCTGTGCTTAAGCGGTTTCCTGTTAAGGATGAGAAATTGACCATAAACAAAAAATTGGCCGGTATTCAGCGAATGTCTATTTTAGAAAACAAATTGAAGGCATTGCCAAAGGTGCTGGAAATGATACAGAAAGATATAGTCGAAGGACACAATCGGAGTTCCGAGACAGCTGCCTAATCGTAAGCTTTTTTCATCTTTTTTGTTCATGTTCATCTTTTTCGTTACATTATTATGTTGTTGGTTACGACTTTCAGTTAAATGTTGTGTGTATATCATCTCGACTCGATATACACCGCACTGATAGTTTAGAAACGGGTAACAAATTGAGCCAAGAACAACCAAAAACGTGCTGGTAGCAGTTGTTGCGCTAGTTACCAAGATAATAATCTCATTCCTACTGAAGTTTATGTTGTTTTAAGAATGGTATTGAATAAAATATCGACTATGGTCGAAAAACATCTTTGTACCGCTAGCTTTATTCCGGTGTATGCGATATTTTTTTACACACTGTAGCTTTGCACCGATGTAAACAATACGGTTTGACGTTTGAGTTACACAATTTTGTGGCGTGTTGTTTCGGCGAGAATGTGGTGCAAAATTTAGTTAGAAAAAAGAAATGTCCACCTGCAGGACTGTTGGTAAGTGTCCATAAGATGCAGCTTTAGCAGTTTCTCGTCCCAACCTCACACATCTCTTCACCCGATACAGGTATTCGTTCATCAATACTCGCTACTGGCCAGGTAGTGCAGCGAACCGTACCACAACAATGGAACCATCATCGTCAGCCACACGTAAACAAAAACCCCTCTTCCCGAATGGTTTTCACGGCGATCCTGTGGCTAATGAAATTGGAATTCTCTTACCTGCTGGTCTGATTGCAGCGCCAAAATCAATCTCAAACTCGTCACGCACTGCTGGACCTGCGGCGCAAGGCCATACCAGTTGACCGGCAGCGTCAGGTGCTGTACGAGCTGGTGGAAAAGTTCGAAAAGTTTCCACAGGAGAAAGCGTTCGCGATCGAGGAGGGGGCCATCGAGCTACTGAAAGAACTGCAGTACTCGACCGATCCGGCAATCACGCAACATGCGAAGCTCGGGTTGGCACTGCTCGGCTACGTACCGCCACTTCCGGGTGAAGGAATCCGCATTCTCAGCATCGACGGTGGTGGCATCAGGGGTATAATCGTGATGGAACTGTTGCGCAAACTGGAACGACTGATGGGTCGCCGGATATTCGATATGTTCGATCTTGTGTGCGGTGTGTCGACGGGAGCAATATTGGTGTGTGCATTGGGTAAGTGCTGGAATGAAAATTGCATTAGTGCCGCACTAACTGATTGTTGTTTGGCATGATTTCCAGCTTCGGAGAAAAATCTGACGCTTGCCGAGGGAATCCACTTGTACAAAAAGATTGCCTACAAAATCTTCCACCGTCCGACGACGTTAGACAAACTTTCGGGTGCTTCGCGTCTGTTTTCATCGCACGCCTACTACGACATCGACATGTGGGAATCGCTGCTCAAGCGTCACGTCGGTCACCGACGTATCATCGACACGGTGATGCTGCCAAACGTGCCGAAGGTGGGATAAAAAAGGCATTGGTATAACGGCAAGTCGGGGTCCGATGCGGTTCGTAGCTTATGATGATTTTTCATATTTTTTTCTCACCCTACAAACTGTGCCGTCACCACAGTTTTGCTGCGTTTCGACCACGGTTTGTGATGAGTACATCGATGCACACGTGTTCCGCAACTACACATTCCCGCAGAACGTGCAATCGGTGTACGCCGGCTCACATACGGCGCGCCTGTGGGAAGTGGTGCGAGCTTCCTCCGCTGCACCGGCCTACTTTGGCGATTTCCCTCTGAACGGGCAGCTACATCAGGACGGGGGCATACTGTACAACAATCCCACGACCGTGGCCATCCACGAGGCCAAATGTCTGTGGCCGAACGAGCGCATCCAGTGCGTGGTGTCGTTCGGTACGGGACGCACGCGCAGCAAGTCGAACGATGGGCAAAAAATCATCAGCCGCAAGATCCTGGACCAGGCGTCTCTGTCGAGCTCGTGGAAGACCAAGTTCCTGCGCATCCTCGACTCGGCCACCGACACGGAGGCGGCACACACGGTGCTGAGCGATCTGCTACCACCGGGGCACTACTTTCGCTTCAATCCGTACCTCACGGAGTTCCTGTCGATGGTTGAGGTGCGGCCGGAAAAGATTGCCCAATTGGAGCGGGATACGGCGGCGTACTACGCGCGGAACGAGGACAAGTTCGAGCAGGTCGCAGAGCTGTTGGCGCGCAAGCGATCGATCGCACGCAAAGCGTACGATGTGGCGCGATATGTTTTCTATCGCTAGATTTGAGCTATACCATTTTAATGTGTTTCAATCGGTTTAACGCGATTCCAAAGAGATTCTAGTAGTATTATATCGTTGGTGGCGAACATTGGGAGTTGTTTCAGGCTGGTATGTTTTTTTTACGTTTATTTGTACGAATCTTTGTGCTACGGAACATTTCTGTATCTTACGAAGTATCTCATTTGAAGGTGAACAATTAAGTTTTAACTTCGGTATTACACTCTTTGTTGTTCTGTCCATTCTATACCAAGACAACGCTCTAATTTTGAGTTTTGTAGCGTTATTTCATCTTGCAGATCATCTTGCTCTCATGTGTTCAGTGTAAATGTTTATGTTGGTGATTTGCCACAATAAAGCAAAGTATTTTAGTTGAGTGATGTTAACATTATGGACTACGATGAGTTACATTGGAAAGAATATTATTGCTTGAAAGAAGAGAAATACATTTGTAAATTTGGATCTAAATGAATATATGGCTTATACAAACATAAGGATGTTCGGTATATTCATAAGGGACAAATTAAGAAAGCCTTACTCCAATACCGTCAGTTAAGTAACCAATATTGAGGAAACATGAACAATATAAAGCAGCAGCAAAAAAAACGAAATTATCAACAACCAACGAAAAACGAAGAGAAAAAAATAACTAAATTCACAATCCCGCACCATCCAGTGGGTAAATGGCAAGGAACTTCAAAATTAAAACAATGGACCACACAAACTAGCACAAATACCATTATTTTGTCAAAACAGCTGTTTTAATATAATAATGATATCGGAATGAAATAGACATCCAAATAAACAAGAAACTAGTTGCAGTAAAAAAAAATGAAATAAGCATTTATATAATTTTAATATTTGCATAATGTTTATTCAATTGTTTAATTTATGTCCAAGCCTTCAATTGTATATCGTGTAATTGGTGGAACTCCTGCTCACTAACTGATGTTTGAAAAAGTAATGCAAATAGTAAGTGATTTAACCTATTTGCTACTAAGCGACATCTCTCAGATCAGTTTGTGCAGCTTGTACTTGAACGATCTCCTTTTTCTAAACACGATCTCTGACATGCATATTTTTTGTCGAGGTGAGAGAAACTGAGAGAAAATGGAGTTTTCCTCTGGCTGGCGCCTGCAACGGTTGAGTCGGGTGAGCGAAAAAGGAAAGCGGATTTATTTTTAAGCAAACCGACCAGCGAAGTCATCCCGATCGGTCACGATCAGCCGTAGTCGTGTTCTGGCCGTGGCATCGTACACATTTTGGTCCAGATTCTTTGCTAGTCGGACATTGCTATCTGACAAAATAAAATCGAAAACGCTTGGAAGCAGCTGTGTAAGTGATTGTGCCGGGAAAGGGCATCCGTGTCTGGTTGGAACGTGCCGGCAAGATCGTGCGGGGAAGTTAATGTAGAGTGAATTTATGGTCTCAGGCTCCCGGGAAGGGAACGGAATGTTTTTATACGACCGCACGGAAAGTAGGTGAATGTGATCCAATTTGCTGATGAAGTGACGATTTACGATTTCGGCTTGCACTGACGAAGAAGCGACAAGATGAGTAACATGCAACCGGAGGAGTACGAGAATACGGGGTGGCTATCGTACTTCAGCCGCCACAAGACCACCTACACCGCGTCCGACATCCACAAGATCAGCAACGAGCTGAACAATGTGCGCAAGAACCTGACAGCCACCCAGTACGCCTACGGGGAGTTGAGCAGCGAACTGAAAGCCCTCAAAAGTCTGCAGGAGCAGCAGCGTCTAGTGGACGAGTACGAGCAGCGTGCCGCGAGCGGTAAAGGATCGAAATCGGCCGAGAAGCGGCTGAAGGAGCAGGCGGACGAATGATGTTCGGTATATTCATAAGGGACAAATTAAGAAAGCCTTACTCCAATACCGTCAGTTAAGTAACCAATATTGAGGAAACATGAACAATATAAAGCAGCAGCAAAAAAAACGAAATTATCAACAACCAACGAAAAACGAAGAGAAAAAAATAACTAAATTCACAATCCCGCACCATCCAGTGGGTAAATGGCAAGGAACTTCAAAATTAAAACAATGGACCACACAAACTAGCACAAATACCATTATTTTGTCAAAACAGCTGTTTTAATATAATAATGATATCGGAATGAAATAGACATCCAAATAAACAAGAAACTAGTTGCAGTAAAAAAAAATGAAATAAGCATTTATATAATTTTAATATTTGCATAATGTTTATTCAATTGTTTAATTTATGTCCAAGCCTTCAATTGTATATCGTGTAATTGGTGGAACTCCTGCTCACTAACTGATGTTTGAAAAAGTAATGCAAATAGTAAGTGATTTAACCTATTTGCTACTAAGCGACATCTCTCAGATCGGTGCTGAGCGATCTGCTACCACCGGGGCACTACTTTCGCTTCAATCCGTACCTCACGGAGTTCCTGTCGATGGTTGAGGTGCGGCCGGAAAAGATTGCCCAATTGGAGCGGGATACGGCGGCGTACTACGCGCGGAACGAGGACAAGTTCGAGCAGGTCGCAGAGCTGTTGGCGCGCAAGCGATCGATCGCACGCAAAGCGTACGATGTGGCGCGATATGTTTTCTATCGCTAGATTTGAGCTATACCATTTTAATGTGTTTCAATCGGTTTAACGCAATTCCAAAGAGATTCTAGTAGTATTCTATCGTTGGTGGCGAACATTGGGAGTTGTTTCAGGCTGGTATGTTTTTTTTTACGTTTATTTGTACGAATCTTTGTGCTACGGAACATTTCTGTATCTTACGAAGTATCTCACTTGAAGGTGAACAATTAAGTTTTAACTTTGGTATTACACTCTTTGTTGTTCTGTCCATTCTATACGAAGACAACGCTCTAATTTTGAGTTTTGTAGCGTTATTTCATCTTGCAGATCATCTTGCTCTCATGTGTTCAGTGTAAATGTTGTAGTGTACAGTAGTACGATTTGCGGCTCCACAACTTGATTTCTATCTGAACTTGTAGATACAACAGCACATATTGCACATATTGCAGTTATGTTGCTCATATTATACGAATATGATTATGATGGATTCGGTAGTAGAAACTTCCAATTTTTATGCTTTTTCCTAAACATTACATTTTAAATGTCTCTCGGCAACATATTCAGCGAGCTAAAATCTGTATTGTACTCTCACTTTAATTCGTAAAGCTCATAGAATTGCAATAAAATGCATTGATTACGATGAGAAATGAAGGTGTCCCAACTTGAGATTGAGATACAATGTTTAACCAAGTCCCAATCTAATTTTAAGCCTACCGGTGAAATTTTGGTTTGCATACAACTTAATTCATGCACGAAAGACAAGCATTCGTGTGAAGTGGATCGCGTAAGTCTTCCACAACTTCACCATCTTCGGGTAGAATTCCGATAGCCACACTGATGTCTATTGAGTGAACCTCTCACGATGCAAGAAGAAGAGGTCGTTTCAGTATGTAACGTATACCCATGAGATATAGACCTTGTGGATGACAGTCTCTTTGTGATCTATGTGTTGTATGACGACCTCCCTATCTTGCAACCTAGGATGGACTCTACTTATCACTATTCCTATCTTTATTCCCTCAATTTACCTTTGCACTTGTGCTCTTGCCCTCTTTCCGCACTGATGTAGGTCGCAATAATCCGTTGTTGTTGTGCCATTCGTGAGTTCAATTCTCCGTCTCATTTGTTTGGTGTCCACCTATCTTTAAAACCCCATCGTGCTCGTTTGTGATCTCCTCCGTAATTTCCCGATTGGTTGTTCTATCCTTAAGCTGCATTCCGTTAAGTTAACTTACTAAGCTACTATTTGTGCAATTATATTACGTACATTACACACCTACGGTCAAATGGATCGAATTCGACACCTAGAAGGCTATTTTCGCCATTTGTTGAACGATTGAGCCCGTTGAGGTTGTGCTCCTGGATTAAAACTCCGCCGTAACAAAAATCATTTAAACCTCACAAACTATGTGCAAGAAAATGTAGTACTTTCTCTATAGTGATCCAGGATCTTCAAAAAATAAATTAATTAATAAAAAATTTCCGATCAAAATTGTCGGAATGGCATAATTTTATATCTCGACTCCCGATCTCCATAGAGCCCCCCTGTCTCTTCAT
>KZ067513.1:54688-65218 GCA_002091845.1 Anopheles cracens | reverse complement strand
TTATTACTCTGTTTCAATTTAATCTATCTATGGAACTACTTAATTTTTAATGAAATTTTCAAGGATGGTCAATTAACAAAGTCTCCGACATCGGAATCGTTTACAAGCTACCGGAAGATCTTTGTTGTTTACTGATACTTCTTGGTGTTTCATTGTTCGCTGAAGTTTTGCTCTTTCTGTTGTATTGGCACAGCAACCTGAGTAGGCCAAGGTCTGCTATTTTTAACCTTTCGTTGTCTCCTTGGGGATGTCCTGGTTACTTGATCATACCTTGTGACATATAGCATTGGAACGATATCATAACTGCATCATCTGAATTTAAAGATGCTGAATAATCATGCTACATTTAAATCATATAAAAACTCACAGGAAATGTAATAAATCGATAGTTTTAAAGTATCCTGTACTATGAATGAAGGAACAAAAAATGTAACTAATAAACGGATCATTTGAGAACGTCTTCGAAGAAACGATTGAAAATATTACAAACCATTTGAGCAATATATCAATAACTTACGTCGTCACAGTTAATACTTCGTTAGGCATTACAAACCATAAAAGTTAAATCGGTTTTCCCGTAACGCCCCAACACTTTTAAGGGGTCGGTTCATCTAACCAAACCTGTCACTCAGCATCTCAGCTATCGTTAGCGCGAGGAACATGGTCCATCCATCCGGCTGCTCGCTTCTGGCCACGGCTCTTTGCGAAACGGTGCAAATCATCAACCCCACGAGCATGGGACGGTCTGAGTTAACCGTCGGCGGGATAGACAAACACAAACACAAATCCCGCCGTGGAAAACAGAGACGGGCGTGGAAAAACAAGCGCGACCTGTCAGCTTCAGTTTGGCTTGCGGATCGTTGGACAAACAAATCATCTTTCACTGGCTCCCTATCTCGCTCTCTCTCACTCTTTCTCTGCCAGCCAATCGGCCGTCCCCGAAAACGTGCCGTGGAAGGATTTCCTCTTTTCCACCGCAACGCAGCGGTGTGTGATCGATGGTGATCTACTTGGTAAATATGATCTACTACCGGTCGAACGTGCCAGCGCGCACCCGCGTCCGCGCGTGTGTATGTACACATGGGAGCGGTGTTTGTATTTATGTGGCGTTGGCTCACACCAGACCAGATACGTAGCAGCGTCGTCCGTCGTTTGGCAGCCATACCCGTTCCAAAACGAAATATAAATGATTTTTAAGCCTGTTTTCTTTTCCACCCTCAGCAACAGTGTTTTTATTTCTGCCAAATTTTGACTCTAATAACTTTGCTGCTTTGTGGACATTGTGTTTGCTTGCGCTGTGGGATTTAGCATAAATGTGCCCGTGTTTTGACGGTTGCCTGTCAAAATAGACAGCTTAAACCGGTCGTACTCAAGGGTTGCCGATGGAGACGGATGGTCGTTTGTACTAGAATGCGAAGAATGGGCCTTCGGCAGCCGTCGGGAATTGATGGGTTAGAATCGAATTTCTCGATTGTCGCTGTAAACGGTATCGGTCACCGGTATTCGTCACCGTTGGCTATGCCAGCCCCTGTAAACAGTCGTGAAAAGAAATAGAAATGGGAAATCCTAAATACGTCGCGCGTATCCCTGTCAGCAGACGGGAGGGTGCCTAACAAATGGCGTCCTCTAGAGTGCGTAGTTTTGTTAATTTCTTTCGGCATATATATTTTTTTCTTTCTTTTTTTGTGCGTTTCGTGAATTTTCGTGCGTGACACTGCGGGTGATAAATTGACTAACATGTCGCGCGTTTTGTTGATGGAGCAGCATGTCGCTTGCTTCTTATCGGACTGGGGCTTCTTTCCACCGTTCTTGTTTTGTGTTTTGTACCCGGTCGCGCTTGTCTTCTTTGTGCTAAACCGTTTGTGCCGTGCTGTTTTACGTCGTTGTTAATGTTAATCGCTGCCAGTTCGAGGTCCGTTTTCCATTCACTTTGGTCTCTGACAAATATGCCGCTGTTTTGTTGCTTTGTTTCCTTCCCATTTCGTTGCTTGGCGGTCATTTTTCATCCTCCTGCATGATCACGTAATGTATATGAGAGTTCACCGATTCTATTGACCTCTTTTATTTGGCGTGTGGGGTTGTGTTTTCGGTTGTTGGGGAAATATTCGAGATAGGAAAAGTCTTATGTCTCGGTGGAAACTCAGTCACGCCTTTATCGCGCGTATGTGAAAGTTGTTGTGAGGATCAAGGGAAAATTAGACGGCAAACTGACAGGTAGATATTTTTACGAGATACACACTATTCGTTGGTGGTAATTTATGTTTCTCTCGTGCCGTTAGGCGATGTAATGAATGGGATTACCGTGCCATCTTGCGTGCATAGGTCTGGGTTTCTTCTTACGCGGTTGCTGATCATATTTCGTTTCAAAATTCAAAAGAAAAGGAAACAGAATTATGGTTTTAAACACACTACTCACACTAGTATTCGCATCCGTTCTTCATGTTTTTCTTTCTTCTTGGGAAGAAAGGATATTGCCGTACTATGGAATTGGAGTAGAACACAAGAAACAGGCATAATCAAGATCGGGATAATGTTTCGTTTCGTGCTGTTTCGCACTATGAGACAAATGACTGAAATCGCATAACTATTAGCACAACACAATATTCAGCATATTGTGAGAAAACCATTCTTAATTCATTGAAAACTGCATTTTGCTACAAGCGCAGCATGAAACATCGCACAACTCCCTTCAACGAACGCTCCAAAAACGGCCAAAGTTGTTCTCGCCCCAAAAATGCTATGCTCTCCGCCGAAAGATAAATAAACTGTGCGTGGAACCGATGTACTTCGTCGTTTAAACATCGGGTGTGGAAATTCGAATTCCACGCGCGCGAAACATAATCAGCTGAAACTCGTTGGAAAATAAAAAAAATACACTCCCCCGGCAGAGGCGCGCAACCTTGTGCGTGGATCCGGCCAAGATAAATAAACAATCCCACCGCTCGAAACGATTGGGAACGATTTGTTCGAGATACACACTATTCGTTGGTGGTAATTTATGTTTCTCTCGTGCCGTTAGGCGATGTAATGAATGGGATTACCGTGCCACCTTGCGTGCATAGGTCTGGGTTTCTTCTTACGCGGTTGTTGATCATATTTCGTTTCAAAATTCAAAAGAAAAGGAAACAGAATTATGGTTTTAAACACACTACTCACACTAGTATTCGCACTACTTCAACAAGTCCATTTGATGAAAACAATGTTTGACTGAAAGTTTGAACAATCGTGTCTATTTCTACTCATATTTCGTGGGCCATTTGAAATATTCCGAATTTCGAATCTCTATTACGCCAGGATCATTTTCGGGCACATTGGTGAGTTTTATTTGAAACAGATTTTTATTGTTTATCTGCTTACAATCATATACTATAAACTAATACTCGTAGTATGTTTGAAGGACACTTAGCGTGTCCAAAAAAAGTAATAAAAAATAATATTATATCATCATACTTCTTATATATTATATAGCTTGATCAGCTGACATTTTCGCATTTTACTTTGAGAAACATTTGTAAACAATTCTTGGTAGGTTATTCTACTTTTTTCTTTCTCCCATTCTATTGATGAAATTAATAACTGAAAGTCAATATTTGTTTTAGATCAGGAAAGCGGGAGAAAATATAAAAAACAATGAATCATTTATTGAGCATTAAATGTTCTTCCTAAAAAATGGAAAACAATAATAATATAAATTTTAGATTGATTCTTAAATGGTTGTGGTGAAAAATTCTCCTTGTCAATAATAAAAATGCACGAAAAAAATTGACAGATTTTTTTCAGCTGTTAAATTGGAAATGATATCGGCGTGTTGATCCGTTCAAAGCGCCATTAGGATTATGCCCAGATGTGTGATTTTATTGAGCAAATAAATCGAGATTCTGACATTGATTTCCCCTTTTCCCTATTTTATGCATGTCTTGCGATGTCCGTTCTTCATGTTTTTCTTTCTTCTTGGGAAGAAAGGATATTGCCGTACTATGGAATTGGAGTAGAACACAAGAAACAGGGATAATCAAGATCGGGATAATGTTTCGTTTCGTGCTGTTTCGCACTATGAGACAAATGACTGCAATCGCATAACTATTAGCACAACACAATATTCAGCATATTGTGAGAAAAACATTCTTAATTCATTGAAAACTGCATTTTGCTACACTTTCAACATGAAACATCGCGCAACTCCCTTCAACGAACGCTCCAAAAACGGCCAAAGTTGTTCTCGCCCTAAAAATGCTATGCTCTCCGCCGAAAGATAAATAAACTGTGCGTGGAACCGATGTACTTCGCCGTTCAAACATCGGGTGTGGAAATTCGAATTCCACGCGCGCGTAACATAATCAGCTGAAACTCGTTGGAAAATTAAAAAAAAATACACTCCCCTGACAGAGGCGCGCAACCTTGTGCGTGGATCCGGCCAAGATAAATAAACAATCCCACCGCTCGAAACGATTGGGAACGATTTGTTTCCCAGGAAAAACTTCGCTTTTCAATTAAGCTTGGTTCGATGGTTTTTTGTGCATTCGCATCCAAATGCCTGTGAAGCGTGGTTGAGCGAGCGCCCTAGCCCGCGCTACTTGCGCCATTGTCTTGATCTTGAGCGTTTGCTTTGATCCCGAAATGGAAATAAACAAAACGGAGCAAGGAAACTCTTCCTTTTCTGTCAGGGCACCAAAACCGATCATCAACACAGGAACGGGAACGCAGAAGTATTAATCAACTTAAGCGAAACCACCGAGCCGAGCAACAGGTACGCCAGGAATATAATAATGTGGCGGCAGTGGCAGGATGATGCTATGTTTTAATTTGATTTAAATTTTCCTCGCTTCGTTGATCCACTGGCGTTCCTCGGCTTCTGCCCGTCCTGCATAACGCTGCTTACCAATGCTTTATTTATAGTCCGGAGAGACGCATATCCAATCCGGCCCGGTCCGGTGCTAGGGTGGCGTGGAATCGCATCGAGACGGTGTTGTTTTTTCAATTCGCTTTTCCCCCGAAACGGTACGTTGGCCCCGGGTGAAATTGGGGAACGTGTTTCGATCGGTGATTTTAGGTGTTGTTTTTGGCACATCGTTAGACATGTTGGCTGTTGGGCGTTGCGTTGTGCGATTTTTGTTTTTTTGTTCGTCTCGGTCCGGCCCGAGTGGAACGTGCCTGTCTGAGAGTTTGTGCGTTGCTTGGTTTAATCGTCTAGATTCGATTGATTTATGTGGACGCGCGGATGGGAATGTGATATATTGTTTAATTATTAATGGTTTTTATATGATACAAAGCTGGAGCAGGAATTTATTAATATGCTATATAGTGTTTATGTTTCCTTGAATGTTGCCTTATTCAAATAAAAATGGAAAAGACATATCTTTGCGACCTACTGCGAATGAGAGCGATCGATACAGTTCTACGCATATGGATCACGACTACTGGGCCATACGGTCATGTCGCAAACAGGTTTTGTTTTCTGGGTTAATATCTCCAGCTGCCATCTTAAGTTTGAATTTGCTCCGCTGCACGAATAATCGCGTGACATAATCGATAAATGTAATACCAAACTTGGTATGCACCATCCGTTACCCTGATGGGCATACCGGTCTTTATGGGTTGAAAGTGATTGCGGCTTGTTATTGCAAAAAGAAAACAAAACGCAATAAAACACACATATAAACCCGAGATTTATTCGATAGTGTAACGCGGAAGACGCGTGCGTCCCTCGGCCCGGGCATAGTTGGGGCAAGTGGATTTTAACGAATTCCGTCTTGGTGCCGTCTTACGGCTTGCGGAGCGTATTACGATCGTGGTGGTGGTCGTGGTGCGCACGGGAGCTGAATACCAAATGGGACGAATTATGTAGCGCGTGGGTTGGTCGATGGCGCGGGAGAAAGAAATCGAAAGGAGAATCGAAAAGTAGTGCCGATAGCAGGGCCACGACACATGGGCAGTTATCGCAACAAGCATCACGCCGTTTATGCTTAATTACAGTGCCGGCAGTAGGTATAGAATGCTGACGGAAACGAAGAAAAGAAATAAAACAACCTTTGACTTAAAAGGTTCGGCGATCTTTGTACATCCTTTGATGCTCAGAGGCTTTTTTTAGGCTTATGCCTCTTTTTGTTTGAACTGTGACCAATTTTATCTTGAATATTCATTGAGTTGATTTGGAATTTGGTAAAACTTTATGCCAATATATTCGTTGGAACATAAATTGTTGTGCTAAAAATGTGTTTTATTAAACTATTTAAAACAATCATGCTGTATCGCTGTATTTCGATTATCATGACTATATCCCCCTTATAAAAGACATAATTATAATACTGATACTGAATCAATAATCAATATTAATTTTTTATATAAATCGTGAAGCATCAAAAGAATCATCAAGACATTTTTTTTATTCGAGACTTAAATCGTGGTCATAGAGACGTTATCATGTTAATCAAAGTATTGCAGAACTACACTAAATAAAATTTAAATTGCTTTGGTATTCAATGCAAGGATCTGCAAAATGACCTAAAAAAATGTTACCCATTTAGAAATTTTGCTTAGCTACAAATAATATTGCTGAAAATAGTTATTTTCCAGGCTGTAATAATTGAAATGAATTCTTAGAGAGTGGTTGGAATGACCGTGTGATCTTATTATAATATCGAGATTATATTGATGAAAAACGTCCATTACTGAGGATAAATCCGAGACTTTACAGCACATCTGTTGCCATGCACTACTTTTCTGCTCAATTATCCGTTGGTTGCTTAAGTGAATTTCCTGAACATTTAAGACAGTAATAATATGCCAGAAGTAGATAACATAAAGCAATTTAATACCATACCTAATAGAATACCTAGTTACTCAATTTTTCAAACAAGTATAAATGAATTATTATTAAAACAATAGACCACACTGTAAACGCGCACACACACAACGCACACAACGCATCGAAGAGCATTTACTTCCGCCCATCTACCCCTGTTCGCAGTGATTCACTCAGCGAGCTTACCAATTTGAAATTTTCAACAGGCACCAGGGCACTTTTTACGATGACGTCCCACCATTTCCAGTCGTATACGAAAACCCCGAAAGTGGCGATTGGGAGTGGTAGCGCACACAGCTGAATTAGGTAATGAACTAGGCACGGGACGCGCAACTTTGGTATTGTCTCCGGATCGATTGTTTAAAACTCGATCGCGCTTTCTTCACAGTCGTCAGTCGAGTTGTGCAAATTTGGAGTGCATCATCGTTTGAGTGAGCGATCGTAGTATATTGGTTGGTGCAAAGAACGTGATCTACGCAACTACATACGGCAGCAAGATGAAAGTGAGTGAGGTGAAAGTGACGGTTTTCTATAAAATCTTTAAAAGTCTATAAAAAGAATGATTGCCAATATTTAGAAGAATTTTGTGCATACAAAAACTTTAATCTTAGGGTCAACTGTTTTGGAAAGTTGATAAGTTTCTATTTTAGTTGGAAAACGTGTTGCATTAGTCTAAGCTCGACTTGAGTCGTAAGATAAAAGAAGAGAAATCAACCATAAATATCGCCGAAAGGACAATAAGTAACTTGATACAAGTTCGTTTAGCAATCGGAAAACTTCGCAAAGTTATCAAAGCTATCAAGGTTTCACAGTGAGTGGTTCGTTCGTTTTAGTACTGAAATGTTTCTCATTGCCCAAAAGAAATAATGGTTAAAATAACAAAAATTGACGCAAAGTTCTGATGCACTGTTGGAAGTGTAAACAATGTACACATGGCGAAGGTTTCAAATTCGTTATGGTAGTTGGGATTGCTCAAATTTCGAAAGCGACCATGCGCCTCCATCGAAGGAATATTGTTATTTGTGAAACCTTTCAAAACAGTGAAAGTTGCAAAAAAGGGTTTTTATGGATATTTACACAGCATTTCCTTTTATCAATTTAATTTCAGGTATTATTACTTACGGTAACTTTGGCTATCGTATTGCCGAATCTGCCTACATCCGTGGCTAGTGACTTGGACAGGTAATAGGAAATATTTCGAAAGTAAATTTCTGGGAAAATGAGTTCAAAGAATCCTTTCACATAACTCTCACCTTGCACGATAACATTATCCCCACCTCCAGAAACATCGTTTACGTACTTTATCTTGCTCCATGGAAAAAACACAAAAAACAACGACCTTAACTTCTTTGCGCCGGATTTTACGCATGATGGAAAAATATCCGCTTACGCGAAACGTTAACCATCTGCCAAAACAAGAACCGGCGGACCGATCCAATGGTTCATGCGGGTTATTAAGTAAACACGGTCGTGTTGCGTTACGGTTGCTCCTGCAAGACGCCGCGCAAGGTGCCGGCGGGGTATCGATTAGTTTTCAATTAGCCTGTAATTTGCCGCGCATCGCGCATCGGAACCTACACAAACCGGGTTCGGGTGCGCGAAAAAAGCATTCCCGGGAAAGAAATCTGCGTCGCTGCGAGGAAACGAAGCAGAGGAATGTTCCATAATTTAGTACGAGCCGCACGGCTTCCCCCGGTTCCGGCGTAAATGGATTCGGCAGATACTTTCCCCATGGGGAAGCAAATTGGCAACGTGCCCATTATCGCCCGGTGCCAAGAGGTACCAATTACCGGGATTTCGACTTACGACCGCAGCCGCCGGACAGGGCCTGAAGAGTGATGCTTGCGTTCAATTTATGCGCTCAATGAGTCGCTCCAGGGAGAGGGCTTGTGGCAATGAGGCAAGGGAAGCGGGAGTGGAGGCGTTACACATTTTCGATCCATTTTCCATCCGTACATGCGCTGAAGTGGTCGTGCTCGCGGTGCTGATAAAAGTGCGCGCCTAAATGTGAGGTTTTGGGTCGAGGAGTCTAGCCGACAATGGGATTGTTCCATTAAGGAAGGGAAATTGATGCTCGTTCAGCTTTCTACAGTTTCTTAACTCTGTCTCTATGTTATAGTTAAGAACATTTGGGGTGCATTGGAATATCTTTTCATGTTCTGTAGTTCGTCGTTAGAAAGGGAACTACACAAAATAATCTATCTCGATATTACTCTCTGAGTTGTTTGCTGTGGTTTCACGTTCATCAATTCACGTCAATATACCTGAACGTTCCAAAATCTAAAATCTACGCTCCAATATTACAACACACAAAACCCAACAAATATGTTCTATAATTACACATGAACATTTGTGAAATCATTAGTAATATTTGATTTGGTTCAATGTTTGGTTCGAAAATAACTTGCATTTCCTTAATAACTATTAGCTTATTGACTGAATAACTTAGTAACTTTTAGCTCAAGTACCTCATTCCACACTGAATAGCGCAAAAAAGCATTTAACTATTCGAAAGTAACAAAAGTAACAGATCAAAATTGTGTTTGATCACAACTTCTCTTGGCTTGAAAGTATCATATGTTTGGTGTTGATTAGAACCTACAGATGTTCAACTGAGTTTTGCTTGAATAAAATCTTAAAAATTATGCACTTATTAGGCATCCGCGGTTGTGGTTACCTGCGATCTGCCATTCGAGTAATTTAACTCAAATATGTATGATGGAGCGCTCATTTTCAGCTTATATCATACATATGTATGGCTTATCTTTTCGCCCGTCATTGCATTTTTTTTTGAAAATGACGCTACTTCAGTTTAGCCTATTCAACCTCTCTTTTCAAGTTTCTAATTGGGTATTGACTAACTAGGACAATAATCGATAATCGCATAATAGCCTTGAGTGACAGGTACCGAGCCACATAGAGCAATCTTAATCGGTGTCTGTTTAATCCTCTTCGAGACGAGGCTTTGTTTGTTGAATATCATTTGAATAGTTTGCTACCAACACCAATACCACAAAAAAAAACCAATAGATTCTTTTAATGTTGAGATCGTCTTGAGCCCAACAGGGATTCAGGTTTCATCTTTTCTACACGCAAAATGGACATAAGAAGTTTCACCGGAGGAGCCATTTTTCAAGATGAAGAAAAGCGATGACGAAATTGTGTAGAATTCAAAACTTCAAATAAGGTTTAAAATCGGACGAACTGCTTTGAGTTATGAGGCCTGTCCTCTTTGAAAAAAAAATGGAGCTGTAACTTCGGAACTTAGGGTCTTACGAACTACGGGTAAAGTTTTCGATACAGTAGCTACTCAAAGAATGTTTGAGCCAAACATGCTCTAACCTTATGTTATAGCTTCGAAAAAGGGAACATCGTAAATTATTTTACTTTTTATTAACCATACATTTTTTTAAATATTTACCTGAAAACCGCATTTTAGATCATTTATATTTTATTTATCATCCTTTTGGATACATATTGGAACCAAATGAATAGTTTAAATTAAGTTCTTAAAACATACCTTCTGAGTGGTAGGATTCCTTCTGACGTACTTCTTTGCCTGTCATTCCCACAGCTTCGCAGCTACTGAAGCACTGGCCCATCACCATCACGACGATCTAGTGCACCATCATCCGGAGGCGCTACTGCACGGTCTCGCCAGCACCGACCATTCTCTTTTGCACCACGATCTGCACCACAATCTTCAGCACAATCTTCATCACACACTG
>KZ067513.1:6404-16711 GCA_002091845.1 Anopheles cracens | reverse complement strand
CAGTGTGTGATGAAGATTGTGCTGAAGATTCAGCAATCAATTAAGATTTAAGGTTTTTACAGATTTTAACACACTTAAGGCAGATCTATTCATGACGGCCTTCGTGGCCATATTGTCATACAAAATGTTATTAAGCTGAAAATTTGTGTGGATGAGTGAATTCACCTATAATATTGAACATCGTTGAAGGTATGTTTCGATTAGTTTTACATCATTCAGGTTTCAGGTTGTTCGACGGAAAACATC
The DNA here is from genome assembly GCA_002091845.1 of Anopheles cracens. Taxonomy (NCBI): domain Eukaryota; kingdom Metazoa; phylum Arthropoda; class Insecta; order Diptera; family Culicidae; genus Anopheles; species Anopheles cracens. Next base: position 16,465 of record KZ067513.1, on the reverse strand, counting down.
ACGAAAAACTTAATGAATACCTTAATACGTTATGAATAATGAATGATGAAGTATGCTTAACTACGTGTTATAAAAGTGGTTCTTCTTCATTTACTTCGAAAGACATCTAACAAAGTTGCTCAACAAACATCGACAAATAACTTACACAACCTTTCATTGCCGCCTTCACTGTTCGGTCACAAAACATGCAGGCCGTATGTGCATTTATGATTCATTAATCATTCATAAGCGTTGGCTCCACCCGATTCCACCAATGCGCCGCTGAGCGTTCCTGCGGAATTTATCTAATTACGGATCTTAATAGTCTCGGCCGGTGCGGTATGGTTTGTTGGTACAGCTGCCAAATAGTTCTTCCTGCTTGGGGCAGGAATGTAGATAAACAAGTGTTTCTGCCGTTAGTTATTCGGCCGAAACGATGTTTGCATTTACGGCAAAAGTATCTGCGGGCATCAAAAGTAGTACAAAAATCGACACAAGCCATTGCATTGCTCAGCGGAATGAGGTCGGTGTTTTAAAAATAGCATCATTCATGGTCATCATATAAAGATACATTTTCAAACTCACTTGTTGTGGGAATAGCTTCACTAAGGAGGCTTACTTTATCATCTAAAATGTGTGTATAGTACAGCTTACGCCTCTAAGTCTACGTATGGTGCGTATGAGAAATAAACATGGGCTGAACCGGGCTTACAAACAATCTCGTACCACTTCTATCGCTAATGCAAGGGTTGGCCTACGCCTATGCGTTCGGCGCGAGTTTTTTTTTTTTTTGTTTTTCAATGGTGTTTGGTCCAGCCTGGTGGTGGCTTCGGAATGGGCACCCATTCGGTCACCTGCACCGGTCCCCAGACCCGCTTCCAGACGCCCACGTACACCTTCTTCTCCTGCCAGCTCTTCACCCAGCGTGGCTTCCAGACGAGCTTCTTCTTCCAGAACCCGGTCGGCTGCGGTGCGGCGGTAACGACCACGTGGTCGTGGTGCACGTCGTGATGCGTGACGTGATGCACGTCGTGATGGTGCACATCGTGGTGCAGATCATGGTGCAGATCGTGGTGCAAATCGTGGTGAACATCGTGCTGCAGTGTGTGATGAAGATTGTGCTGAAGATTGTGGTGCAGATCGTGGTGCAAAAGAGAATGGTCGGTGCTGGCGAGACCGTGCAGTAGCGCCTCCGGATGATGGTGCACTAGATCGTCGTGATGGTGATGGGCCAGTGCTTCAGTAGCTGCGAAGCTGTGGGAATGACAGGCAAAGAAGTACGTCAGAAGAAATCCTACCACTCAGAAGGTATGTTTTAAGAACTAAATTTAAACTATTCATTTGGTTCCAATATGTATCCAAAAGGATGATAAATAAAATATAAAAGATCTAAAATGCGGTTTTCAGGTAAATATTAAAAAAATGTATGGTTAATAAAAAGTAAAATAATTTACGATGTTCCCTTTTTCGAAGCTATAACATAAGGTTAGAGCATGTTTGGCTCAAACATTCTTTGAGTAGCTACTGTATCGAAAACTTTACCCGTAGTTCGTAAGACCCTAAGTTCCGAAGTTACAGCTCCATTTTTTTTTCAAAGAGGACAGGCCTCATAACTCAAAGCAGTTCGTCCGATTTTAAACCTTATTTGAAGTTTTGAATTCTACACAATTTCGTCATCGCTTTTCTTCATCTTGAAAAATGGCTCCTCCGGTGAAACTTCTTATGTCCATTTTGCGTGTAGAAAAGATGAAACCTGAATCCCTGTTGGACTCAAGACGATCTCAACATTAAAAGAATCTATTGGTGTTGGTAGCAAACTATTCAAATGATATTCAACAAACAAAGCCTCGTCTCGAAGAGGATTAAACAGACACCGATTAAGATTGCTCTATGTGGCTCGGTACCTGTCACTCAAGGCTATTATGCGATTATCGATTATTGTCCTAGTTAGTCAATACCCAATTAGAAACTTGAAAAGAGAGGTTGAATAGGCTAAACTGAAGTAGCGTCATTTTCAAAAAAAAATGCAATGACGGGCGAAAAGATAAGCCATACATATGTATGATATAAGCTGAAAATGAGCGCTCCATCATACATATTTGAGTTAAATTACTCGAATGGCAGATCGCAGGTAACCACAACCGCGGATGCCTAATAAGTGCATAATTTTTAAGATTTTATTCAAGCAAAACTCAGTTGAACATCTGTAGGTTCTAATCAACACCAAACATATGATACTTTCAAGCCAAGAGAAGTTGTGATCAAACACAATTTTGATCTGTTGCTTTTGTTACTTTCGAATAGTTAAATGCTTTTTTGCGCTATTCAATGTAGAATGAGGTACTTGAGCTAAAAGTTACTAAGTTATTAAGTCAATAAGCTAATAGTTATTATGGAAATGCAAGTTATTTTCGAACCAAACATTGAACCAAATCAAATATTACTAATGATTTCACAAATGTTCATGTGTAATTATAGAACATATTTGTTGGGTTTTGGGTATTGTAATATTGGAGCGTACATTTTAGATTTTGGAACGTTTAGGTCTATTGACGTGAATTGATGAACGTGAAACCACATCACACAACTCAGAGAGTAATATCGAGATAGATTGTTTTGTGTAGTTCCCTTTCTAACGACGAACTACAGAACGTGAAAAGATATTCCAATGCACCCCAAATGTTCTTAACTATAACATAGAGACAGAGTTAAGAAACTGTAGAAAGCTGAACGAGCATCAATTTCCCTTCCTTAATGGAACAATCCCATTGTCGGCTAGACTCCTCGACCCAAAACCTCACATTTAGGCGCGCACTTTTATCAGCACCGCGAGCACGACCACTTCAGCGCATGTACGGATGGAAAATGGATTGAAAATGTGTAACGCCTCCACTCCCGCTTCCCTTGCCTCATTGCCTCAAGCCCTCTCCCTGGAGCGACTCATTGAGCGCATAAATTGAACGCAAGCATCACTCTTCAGGCCCTGTCCGGCGGCTGCGGTCGTAAGTCGAAATCCCGGTAATTGGTACCTCTTGGCACCGGGCGATAATGGGCACGTTGCCAATTCCCATGGCCATCCACGATTTAAGTCTCGAATAAAAAAAATGTCTTGATGATTCTTTTGATGCTTCACGATTTATATAAAAAATTAATATTGATTATTGATTCAGTATCAGTATTATAATTATGTCTTTTATAAGGGGGATATAGTCATGATAATCGAAATACAGCGATACAGCATGATTGTTTTAAATAGTTTAATAAAACACATTTTTAGCACAACAATTTATGTTCCAACGAATATATTGGCATAAAGTTTTACCAAATTCCAAATCAACTCAATGAATATTCAAGATAAAATTGGTCACAGTTCAAACAAAAAGAGGCATAAGCCTAAAAAAAGCCTCTGAGCATCAAAGGATGTACAAAGATCGCCGAACCTTTTAAGTCAAAGGTTGTTTTATTTCTTTTCTTCGTTTCCGTCAGCATTCTATACCTACTGCCGGCACTGTAATTAAGCATAAACGGCGTGATGCTTGTTGCGATAACTGCCCATGTGTCGTGGCCCTGCTATCGGCACTACTTTTCGATTCTCCTTTCGATTTCTTTCTCCCGCGCCATCGACCAACCCACGCGCTACATAATTCGTCCCATTTGGTATTCAGCTCCCGTGCGCACCACGACCACCACCACGATCGTAATACGCTCCGCAAGCCGTAAGACGGCACCAAGACGGAATTCGTTAAAATCCACTTGCCCCAACTATGCCCGGGCCGAGGGACGCACGCGTCTTCCGCGTTACACTATCGAATAAATCTCGGGTTTATATGTGTGTTTTATTGCGTTTTGTTTTCTTTTTGCAATAACAAGCCGCAATCACTTTCAACCCATAAAGACCGGTATGCCCATCAGGGTAACGGATGGTGCATACCAAGTTTGGTATTACATTTATCGATTATGTCACGCGATTATTCGTGCAGAGGAGCAAATTCAAACTTAAGATGGCAGCTGGAGATATTAACCCAGAAAACAAAACCTGTTTGCGACATGACCGTATGGCCCAGTAGTCGTGATCCATATGCGTAGAACTGTATCGATCGCTCTCATTCGCAGTAGGTCGCAAAGATATGTCTTTTCCATTTTTATTTGAATAAGGCAACATTCAAGGAAACATAAACACTATATAGCATATTAATAAATTCCTGCTCCAGCTTTGTATCATATAAAAACCATTAATAATTAAACAATATATCACATTCCCATCCGCGCGTCCACATAAATCAATCGAATCTAGACGATTAAACCAAGCAACGCAACCAAGCAACGCACAAACTCTCAGACAGGCACGTTCCACTCGGGCCGGACCGAGACGAACAAAAAAACAAAAATCGCACAACGCAACGCCCAACAGCCAACATGTCTAACGATGTGCCAAAAACAACACCTAAAATCACCGATCGAAACACGTTCCCCAATTTCACCCGGGGCCAACGTACCGTTTCGGGGGAAAAGCGAATTGAAAAAACAACACCGTCTCGATGCGATTCCACGCCACCCTAGCACCGGACCGGGCCGGATTGGATATGCGTCTCTCCGGACTATAAATAAAGCATTGGTAAGCAGCGTTATGCAGGACGGGCAGAAGCCGAGGAACGCCAGTGGATCAACGAAGCGAGGAAAATTTAAATCAAATTAAAACATAGCATCATCCTGCCACTGCCGCCACATTATTATATTCCTGGCGTACCTGTTGCTCGGCTCGGTGGTTTCGCTTAAGTTGATTAATACTTCTGCGTTCCCGTTCCTGTGTTGATGATCGGTTTTGGTGCCCTGACAGAAAAGGAAGAGTTTCCTTGCTCCGTTTTGTTTATTTCCATTTCGGGATCAAAGCAGACGCTCAAGATCAAGACAATGGCGCTCGCTCAACCACGCTTCACAGGCATTTGGATGCGAATGCACAAAAAACCATCGAACCAAGCTTAATTGAAAAGCGAAGTTTTTCCTGGGAAACAAATCGTTCCCAATCGTTTCGAGCGGTGGGATTGTTTATTTATCTTGGCCGGATCCACGCACAAGGTTGCGCGCCTCTGTCAGGGGAGTGTATTTTTTTTTAATTTTCCAACGAGTTTCAGCTGATTATGTTTCGCGCGCGTGGAATTCGAATTTCCACACCCGATGTTTAAACGACGAAGTACATCGGTTCCACGCACAGTTTATTTATCTTTCGGCGGAGAGCATAGCATTTTTGGGGCGAGAACAACTTTGGCCGTTTTTGGAGCGTTCGTTGAAGGGAGTTGTGCGATGTTTCATGCTGCGCTTGTAGCAAAATGCAGTTTTCAATGAATTAAGAATGGTTTTCTCACAATATGCTGAATATTGTGTTGTGCTAATAGTTATGCGATTTCAGTCATTTGTCTCATAGTGCGAAACAGCACGAAACGAAACATTATCCCGATCTTGATTATGCCTGTTTCTTGTGTTCTACTCCAATTCCATAGTACGGCAATATCCTTTCTTCCCAAGAAGAAAGAAAAACATGAAGAACGGACATCGCAAGACATGCATAAAATAGGGAAAAGGGGAAATCAATGTCAGAATCTCGATTTATTTGCTCAATAAAATCACACATCTGGGCATAATCCTAATGGCGCTTTGAACGGATCAACACGCCGATATCATTTCCAATTTAACAGCTGAAAAAAATCTGTCAATTTTTTTCGTGCATTTTTATTATTGACAAGGAGAATTTTTCACCACAACCATTTAAGAATCAATCTAAAATTTATATTATTATTGTTTTCCATTTTTTAGGAAGAACATTTAATGCTCAATAAATGATTCATTGTTTTTTATATTTTCTCCCGCTTTCCTGATCTAAAACAAATATTGACTTTCAGTTATTAATTTCATCAATAGAATGGGAGAAAGAAAAAAGTAGAATAACCTACCAAGAATTGTTTACAAATGTTTCTCAAAGTAAAATGCGAAAATGTCAGCTGATCAAGCTATATAATATATAAGAAGTATGATGATATAATATTATTTTTTATTACTTTTTTTGGACACGCTAAGTGTCCTTCAAACATACTACGAGTATTAGTTTATAGTATATGATTGTAAGCAGATAAACAATAAAAATCTGTTTCAAATAAAACTCACCAATGTGCCCGAAAATGATCCTGGCGTAATAGAGATTCGAAATTCGGAATATTTCAAATGGCCCACGAAATATGAGTAGAAATAGACACGATTGTTCAAACTTTCAGTCAAACATTGTTTTCATCAAATGGACTTGTTGAAGTAGTGCGAATACTAGTGTGAGTAGTGTGTTTAAAACCATAATTCTGTTTCCTTTTCTTTTGAATTTTGAAACGAAATATGATCAGCAACCGCGTAAGAAGAAACCCAGACCTATGCACGCAAGATGGCACGGTAATCCCATTCATTACATCGCCTAACGGCACGAGAGAAACATAAATTACCACCAACGAATAGTGTGTATCTCGTAAAAATATCTACCTGTCAGTTTGCCGTCTAATTTTCCCTTGATCCTCACAACAACTTTCACATACGCGCGATAAAGGCGTGACTGAGTTTCCACCGAGACATAAGACTTTTCCTATCTCGAATATTTCCCCAACAACCGAAAACACAACCCCACACGCCAAATAAAAGAGGTCAATAGAATCGGTGAACTCTCATATACATTACGTGATCATGCAGGAGGATGAAAAATGACCGCCAAGCAACGAAATGGGAAGGAAACAAAGCAACAAAACAGCGGCATATTTGTCAGAGACCAAAGTGAATGGAAAACGGACCTCGAACTGGCAGCGATTAACATTAACAACGACGTAAAACAGCAAGGCCCAAACGGTTTAGCACAAAGAAGACAAGCGCGACCGGGTACAAAACACAAAACAAGAACGGTGGAAAGAAGCCCCAGTCCGATAAGAAGCAAGCGACATGCTGCTCCATCAACAAAACGCGCGACATGTTAGTCAATTTATCACCCGCAGTGTCACGCACGAAAATTCACGAAACGCACAAAAAAAGAAAGAAAAAAATATATATGCCGAAAGAAATTAACAAAACTACGCACTCTAGAGGACGCCATTTGTTAGGCACCCTCCCGTCTGCTGACAGGGATACGCGCGACGTATTTAGGATTTCCCATTTCTATTTCTTTTCACGACTGTTTACAGGGGCTGGCATAGCCAACGGTGACGAATACCGGTGACCGATACCGTTTACAGCGACAATCGAGAAATTCGATTCTAACCCATCAATTCCCGACGGCTGCCGAAGGCCCATTCTTCGCATTCTAGTACAAACGACCATCCGTCTCCATCGGCAACCCTTGAGTACGACCGGTTTAAGCTGTCTATTTTGACAGGCAACCGTCAAAACACGGGCACATTTATGCTAAATCCCACAGCGCAAGCAAACACAATGTCCACAAAGCAGCAAAGTTATTAGAGTCAAAATTTGGCAGAAATAAAAACACTGTTGCTGAGGGTGGAAAAGAAAACAGGCTTAAAAATCATTTATATTTCGTTTTGGAACGGGTATGGCTGCCAAACGACGGACGACGCTGCTACGTATCTGGTCTGGTGTGAGCCAACGCCACATAAATACAAACACCGCTCCCATGTGTACATACACACGCGCGGACGCGGGTGCGCGCTGGCACGTTCGACCGGTAGTAGATCATATTTACCAAGTAGATCACCATCGATCACACACCGCTGCGTTGCGGTGGAAAAGAGGAAATCCTTCCACGGCACGTTTTCGGGGACGGCCGATTGGCTGGCAGAGAAAGAGTGAGAGAGAGCGAGATAGGGAGCCAGTGAAAGATGATTTGTTTGTCCAACGATCCGCAAGCCAAACTGAAGCTGACAGGTCGCGCTTGTTTTTCCACGCCCGTCTCTGTTTTCCACGGCGGGATTTGTGTTTGTGTTTGTCTATCCCGCCGACGGTTAACTCAGACCGTCCCATGCTCGTGGGGTTGATGATTTGCACCGTTTCGCAAAGAGCCGTGGCCAGAAGCGAGCAGCCGGATGGATGGACCATGTTCCTCGCGCTAACGATAGCTGAGATGCTGAGTGACAGGTTTGGTTAGATGAACCGACCCCTTAAAAGTGTTGGGGCAAGTGAATGGAAAACGGACCTCGAACTGGCAGCGATTAACATTAACAACGACGTAAAACAGCAAGGCCCAAACGGTTTAGCACAAAGAAGACAAGCGCGACCGGGTACAAAACACAAAACAAGAACGGTGGAAAGAAGCCCCAGTCCGATAAGAAGCAAGCGACATGCTGCTCCATCAACAAAACGCGCGACATGTTAGTCAATTTATCACCCGCAGTGTCACGCACGAAAATTCACGAAACGCACAAAAAAAGAAAGAAAAAAATATATATGCCGAAAGAAATTAACAAAACTACGCACTCTAGAGGACGCCATTTGTTAGACGCCCTCTCATCTGCTGACAGGGATACGCGCGACGTATTTAGGATTTCCTATTTCTATTTCTTTTCACGACTGTTTACAGGGGCTGGCATAGCCAACGGTGACGAATACCGGTGACCGATACCGTTTACAGCGACAATCGAGAAATTCGATTCTAACCCATCAATTCCCGACGGCTGCCGAAGGCCCATTCTTCGCATTCTAGTACAAACGACCATCCGTCTCCATCGGCAACCCTTGAGTACGACCGGTTTAAGCTGTCTATTTTGACAGGCAACCGTCAAAACACGGGCACATTTATGCTAAATCCCACAGCGCAAGCAAACACAATGTCCACAAAGCAGCAAAGTTATTAGAGTCAAAATTTGGCAGAAATAAAAACACTGTTGCTGAGGGTGGAAAAGAAAACAGGCTTAAAAATCATTTATATTTCGTTTTGGAACGGGTATGGCTGCCAAACGACGGACGACGCTGCTACGTATCTGGTCTGGTGTGAGCCAACGCCACATAAATACAAACACCGCTCCCATGTGTACATACACACGCGCGGACGCGGGTGCGCGCTGGCACGTTCGACCGGTAGTAGATCATATTTACCAAGTAGATCACCATCGATCACACACCGCTGCGTTGCGGTGGAAAAGAGGAAATCCTTCCACGGCACGTTTTCGGGGACGGCCGATTGGCTGGCAGAGAAAGAGTGAGAGAGAGCGAGATAGGGAGCCAGTGAAAGATGATTTGTTTGTCCAACGATCCGCAAGCCAAACTGAAGCTGACAGGTCGCGCTTGTTTTTCCACGCCCGTCTCTGTTTTCCACGGCGGGATTTGTGTTTGTGTTTGTCTATCCCGCCGACGGTTAACTCAGACCGTCCCATGCTCGTGGGGTTGATGATTTGCACCGTTTCGCAAAGAACCGTGGCCAGAAGCGAGCAGCCGGATGGATGGAACATGTTCCTCGCGCTAACGATAGCTGAGATGCTGAGTGACAGGTTTGGTTAGATGAACCGACCCCTTAAAAGTGTTGGGGCGTTACGGGAAAACCGATTTAACTTTTATGGTTTGTAATGCCTAACGAAGTATTAACTGTGACGACGTAAGTTATTGATATATTGCTCAAATGGTTTGTAATATTTTCAATCGTTTCTTCGAAGACGTTCTCAAATGATCCGTTTATTAGTTACATTTTTTGTTCCTTCATTCATAGTACAGGATACTTTAAAACTATCGATTTATTACATTTCCTGTGAGTTTTTATATGATTTAAATGTAGCATGATTATTCAGCATCTTTAAATTCAGATGATGCAGTTATGATATCGTTCCAATGCTATATGTCACAAGGTATGATCAAGTAACCAGGACATCCCCAAGGAGACAACGAAAGGTTAAAAATAGCAGACCTTGGCCTACTCAGGTTGCTGTGCCAATACAACAGAAAGAGCAAAACTTCAGCGAACAATGAAACTCCAAGAAGTATCAGTAAACAACAAAGATCTTCCGGTAGCTTGTAAACGATTCCGATGTCGGAGACTTTGTTAATTGACCATCCTTGAAAATTTCATTAAAAATTAAGTAGTTCCATAGATAGATTAAATTGAAACAGAGTAATAA
>KZ067510.1:50707-65333 GCA_002091845.1 Anopheles cracens | reverse complement strand
AGAAAAGTAATGCTTTGCAGTTGGAAAACCGAACATCGTTTGCCTCGCCTGCGCAACGGAAGAAAACGGTCTGATTATCCGGTGTGCACGCGCGTGTGTGTGTGATTTTGGAAATGGAAATGCTACACGAATCGTGTGAGTCACGCCACTGTGCAGAGTTGTGAGAGCGTGAGGCTCACACCGTGTCGTGAATGTGCGCTGTGAATTGTGCGTGGCGAGATGAGAAATGAGATGACAACACCGGGAGGAAGGCGGACGTCCTGCTCATCTCGGGTTTGATTCTGGGGGACGGTGCGACGTGAGCATTAGAAAGGTTTTTTTTTACATTGCTCCTAACGAAAAGGTGTCCAAAATGGGATAAGCTGAAAATTGCGCTTCGTGACTTGTTCGCTTAACAAATTGTGTGTACGCGAAAACAAAGGAAAAAACACTACCATCGTATTACCGCCGGTGGTGTGCGCTGGAAGCAAGAAATGTGATAATAAATGATTCTACCCCGAAAGGAGAGCCTCCCCCCACATCAAGCAATCGAGTGAGAGCGAACACCCGGGCCAGTGGATGAGATGGTGATGGTGGTGCTGGTGCGGGTGGAGAAGAGAAAATGAATGAGATGAAAATCTGCCTCGCCCGATAAAATAAATCAATGATGTAAAACGCGCATACCGAGCCAACACAACACCGTACGCCGACGGTAGTCTCTGGATATTTTCACCGAGAGAGAGAGGGCGCGCGCGCCCGAGAGCGAGAGCATTGGAGAACGACCAACACAGCAGCCAGCTCCACCGTTTGGGGGCACCGTGAGCATGCAGTGAGAATGAGAATCTCACGGATCTTAGCGTCTCCGAAAAAAAACACCCACCACCCACCACCGCCCCAACAGGTCAAACGCATCTCATCCCGTGTGCGGCAGGGTCCTCGCGCGCTTAAAGAAACCAATACACTCGGAGCGCGGGCGTGCGAGTGAGCACGCAAACTTTCTCTCGCTCTCTCTCCCTCCCACCTGTTCTCACTCACGCCTGGCGTGAGTGTGTTTGCTTTTGCGGTGGATTTTTTTTTCCTCCACTCTTCAGCGTGAGCCTTGTGTGTGTGTTGCATGGTGAGAAGGAGGCCATCGCCTGTAACGGGTGTGCGTGTGCGTGCGTTCGTCCTCAGAAACGAGTCATTTTCCTCGTTCTGTTTGGGCCGTTTGGAAAAGTTATTGTAAAATCAGGTAGTCGGTCAAGACGATGCATGGAGCAAACGCTTAGTTTGCTTGGATGATGGGTTAAAAACTTCAACTTTCAGTGTTCATGAAGTCAATAACACCCTGGGTGAGAATATCGGTGGAAAAGTAAAACAGTACAGTAAAACCTAATACTTCTTGTGCTTCTTGTTTTTTTTTTCAAACCCTAATGCTACCATTTGGTGGTTACATCGTGCAATTTGGCGGCTCAAGTACTGTCGGATCTGTTGAACGTCAGGAAATATCGAGTACCTATGTCATTATCGATCCCGATCAGTTTTCGCTGCGTTGCGACATGACGCATCAATTGCCTCCCAGGCAGGATACTTTTAGGACAATTGCAGGTGAATAGCAGGGTTCTAGTACCACGAATAGGCCATGGTGATGGCACTAACTAAACCGGCGCTAGCCACTATATCCTTCCAATCGTGTTCGATTACTGGTTTTCCTTAATAAACTTACCTGTACTTGGAAAGCCAGATGTGTAATCCCGGTGTCGCTACCACTGAATCATCGATCGATCTAAATGGTCTAAATCTAAAAGGAGAGACTATCAAGTTGGGATTTGAACCCAAAATATGTCGTGTGTTAATCCATGCGCTGCGGCGCGCCTTGGCCATGCGATCGCCAAACACGTACAAGAGACAGTTTTATGGTACTAGTGTTGAAGAAATGGCGTTAACATAATGTACTTTAGTGGGCATATCGGAATATCTGTTGTTGGGAGGCTGTTTGATCACACAGAGTAATTATCATCATGAATGTGATGAAAATGTCCAAGGAATTGACTTTGCGACATATTGAAACATTGGGCAAGCGATATAAACATTGATTCATATTTCATTTCCTGTGTTTTCATTTCCTGTGTTTTCTTCACTGCATATGCATTCGTTCGAGGTTTTATAGTCTGCCGTTTTTTAGTTTGCTATTAACTAGTTTGCGGTTTTCAAATGTATCTGTCAAATTTGTTGCGGTGCTAGGCTTTGCTTACTAAACTGAACTAAACAGTTGAGGTGAAAGATACAGTTTTCAGACAGGAAAGTGCATGAAATTAATAAAATATGTGTATGGAAAATCGAATGTAAAAGACAGGATAACAACAAAGGTACGAACATATAACAAATGCAACGAATGTTGTTCCCGATATTTGGCATATGCCACGTCTGGCATTACGATTAGACATGGATACGGAGGGAGTTTGCTTTGGGAAACTTATGGGACGGTTGGTGAATCGACATGTCAGTATTGAAGTTGACGTTCATGTGTTCCGACGACGTATACTTTGACCTGCTTCTCCAGGTGGTCAAACCAACCAATGGACCATTGTATCGCACCCATCTAAATCGTTTGGAATAGGGAAAAATTGCGACCCAAGTCTTGTTACACCAACGATTGGCTACAGGAAGGATTTAAAAGCGGTTTGACAAGTAATGGAGACAATACTTTGAATACTACAATTTACCGCAGACGACAGCATCGCTTGGGTAATCAATTACCAGCACGTTCCCTTACCAAACGTCAAGCCAAATCGTCAAACGTTAGACCATGCGGCAGAAGGATGCTCCTAATGGATTTGAGTTCCGCGGTGCATCCCTCGGGATCGTTATCGCGCTATAGATATTGGAGTTGAAGGACGCGCCACACCGCACCGTAGAGTTGTCCGGCAGAGGTTGCGTAAGCCATAACTGTCGCCGTGGTTGAATCGATACCAGCTTCTTGCAGCGTATGGCCAATTCCTCGCCAACTGTTGTGTGACAGCGTCTTGCAGCGTTTTCGGTGTTGCTCCTACTTCTTAATCCACTTTCGAAGGCTTTTGATAGCAGGTTGGCCCCGACGCACGATGTCCCCGGTAGTTGCTGGTCACGTGCAGGCGTGTAAGAGCCCCACGGCTCCCAACCACGGGAAGTGGTGTGCATAATTAAATTAAATCTTCTACATGGGGCGCGCGACCCTACCGTGTGCGGTGTGATCTTCTGCCTGCGTCCCTGCTAGTTTCTCCACGGTTTGGCACGAAAAAAGTGAAAACCAGAACTCACGTTTATGGCATACACGCCGGGAAGACCCACGAAAACGCGTATTGTAAAGCTATTCGCGCGCTCGCGTTGTTGACCTTCCTTCGCGCTTGCGATTCGATGGCTATTCCCTTGGGGAGAGGGGGGTGGAGGGACCTTAGTTGTCCGTGGTCCTGTTCTTGCCAAGACGACACCCCACAAGGGATAGGACAGTTTATCTAACGGCCCCTGGCCCTGGACCTGCCGTGGACGAGCGCGGGACACCTCCAATCGATGCATTTTAATTTGTCGGAAAGGGAGCCTATAAAAGAGCGACGCAAATCGCGACAACTTCCAGTACGTACCTGCTTGGTGTCACTGCCGGACCTGTGTTCTTCCAGTGTGGGTGATCGCTTGTGGCAGCTGCCGTGTCCACCGTCCATCCAGTTCCGCGTGCTCAACCGGTGCGTGCTAGCATTTCCAAAAGGTGTGTGTGTGCGAGTGTGTTTATAAGGACGATCATCTGCAATCATCGTAGCCATAGTTTGTGACACGATTTCACTCTTCGTCCAATGCCACCAGCTCATCTCTGTGTGTTTGCTGCGTGGACACACGTCGTGGACACTCCAAAACCAAGATCTACCCTGTGGACACTTACCCTGTGATGTATCTATAGGCTCATCTATATGCGTTAGTGTGCGCGCGGCGAGTGTTCTTGATGCTAATGATTGGATCCTAATGGACTAGTGTGTGTGTGTGTGTGCGCTTGTTGTCAAGATCGTGCTCGTGTGCAGATCGGTGTGCGTGCGCGCGTGTGTGTGTGTGGCAACGGAAAGAAAAGCAGGCCGAAGGATAGCACGGTAAGCCGCCGGAAGCGCGATCCTATCCCGCCGCCAGCATGGAGTGCTGCCTGTCCGAGGAAGCCAAAGAGCAGAAGCGCATCAATCAGGAGATTGAGCGGCAGCTGCGACGAGACAAGCGGGATGCGAGGCGGGAGCTGAAGCTGCTACTGCTGGGTGAGTTAGTTTCGGCACGCGGCGCACGCTTCCAATAGCTGGCGTTGGCTTTATTATTGCTGCACCCATATCGCAAAGTCGGCTTACGTTTTAACATATGTCAAAGCTATTTCGAACAGAGCAACAACAACAACAGCAATAACAAAACCCGGATCTAACAATAGTTGTGTATGTTTGAAGCCTGGATGAAAGAGAATGTTTGGATGGGAGCATCGGGGAGCATCCGTTTGATAGTTGCGAAGGCGAGAGCTGCTAACGGCGGGGGATCCCATGCGGAAAGGAATGTCTAATTAGTAGTTTGTGTGCTCCGTAGTGTTGTACTCCGTACCGCACACAAACAAACACACACACACACACACCTCTCCAACGGAAATGGAAGAGGATCCGCGTAGTTAGCTAATGTCATTCAAGGCTCGTTTCATCCTGCCAATACCTGTGAATGAGGGATTTCATGAATGGATCTTTGATGGGATGCTCATCTCCCCCGTTGCATATCATGTCTCCGCTCCTGAGCGACCCTCACTCCTGTTGGGGACGATCGTAATTGTGTTTTTGCTGCATGCAGTAGTGCTGGCGGGGTGTTTTGCGTTTTGTCACACCACGCTTTTGAGGCGCATTAGTGCTTCGCAAAGAACAACACATCAGATGATCCGGACACTATTTCTCGCACTTGTTTCTGCCGCCTCTGGCGCTCTGCATGCATGCATGCATGACCTCTCGATTGATTTTTTCTTGTAACTGAAAAAGAAACAGAAAACTCGGTCGATACAGCGGCGAACCGAAGTTGTCAAGTGTCGTTGAGAAAACGAAGCGAACGGGCGGCGGGCTCGGAGACGGAGGATGGGTGCACTCACACAAGAACTCCTCGCACCTCACACCAAGGGCGACGGGACTGTGGAATGGTGTCAAACAAAGAACCCGGGTCGGCGGCCACACTCGAGGGGGCAGGACATGGAAAAACCTTAAGGTGGTGGTCGCCAACAATAAGAGAGTAAACAAATCATTAGCGTACAACTAGCTAAATGCACATTACGCTAATCGTTCATCGTGTTTGTACCGTTTGCGGCGGTTTTTTTTCCCCCTGCGTTGGATATATCATCACTGACCGCCGCTTGGTGTCTCCGCACTCATACTCAAATACGCACGCACACACTTGCCACTGTCCGTATGCTTTCGCAGTCACCGCGCGCGCCACCATATCGTGGTGTTGGCCGTTGTTGTCGTCTATGATGTACATGGATGGGGCGAGATGCAAACATCCTAGTCAAAAGTGGCACTCCACTGAGGAGAGGGACGGATCCACGGGGGGATGGGGGTGAGTCGCCCAGTGCCGCCGGTTGGTTACCACCGAGGTGAAATTTTTAGCAAATTCTACACAGATTCGATGGATTGAGTGGGTTATTTTTCCTATTTCTTCAAGGCTAACTTTTATTATTATGATCTGTGTTTTAAAGAGCAAACAAGAAAGCGGATCTCGAACCCATTATACATCATATTCATATTTTGTGCTAATGCACTACTGCTAGGCACCGTAGTGCACAGTCGTATTACTCAAACTTGTGGCATTTTCATTGAACGATTACGATATAAAGCGATATAGCTCTGTAACTACGATAAGCTATCGTAATGTTCATAAAGTTTATGAAGGATTTTTGTTTTGTCGTTGTTTGGTTCTGTTTCTAGACATGCAAAACATTTAAATGTTGGCTTTTGTACACACACACACACACACCTCTCCAACGGAAATGGAAGAGGATCCGCGTAGTTAGCTAATGTCATTCAAGGCTCGTTTCATCCTGCCAATACCTGTGAATGAGGGATTTCATGAATGGATCTTTGATGGGATGCTCATCTCCCCCGTTGCATATCATGTCTCCGCTCCTGAGCGACCCTCGCTCCTGTTGGGGACGATCGTAATTGTGTTTTTGCTGCATGCAGTAGTGCTGGCGGGGTGTTTTGCGTTTTGTCACACCACGCTTTTGAGGCGCATTAGTGCTTCGCAAAGAACAACACATCAGATGATCCGGACACTATTTCTCGCACTTGTTTCTGCCGCCTCTGGCGCTCTGCATGCATGCATGCATGACCTCTCGATTGATTTTTTCTTGTAACTGAAAAAGAAACAGAAAACTCGGTCGATACAGCGGCGAACCGAAGTTGTCAAGTGTCGTTGAGAAAACGAAGCGAACGGGCGTGCAGACTTATTTCCGCATTTTAAACCTTGGTACCCTAGTAACTATCAAGGTGAATATATCTTTAGAGGACGGTCCATTACAATTTTAAGTTTTAGTGAGACATTTGAAAAGGCGACTTTTTTCTATTGTTTATAGAAATAAGATGCACAGGCACACCAGAAATTATGGTTTTAGTCATTTCTTTCTGGTTCTCCTATAGGCAGGGCCAATGAGTTATAATAGTTATAACTGAACACACAATACAATTGAGACAGAGAAGCCCACAAAGGGTAGATTTAAAGCAACAAACGTTCGTAAGTTGACTCAATTTCGTTGCAGTTTATAGTTCAAAGAAAACAAACGCTGCACTGCCATTAAAACCGTTGACTTACTAACAAAATGTCGCTTCCTCTGTTGCACGACGATTGCTTTCCTTTTTCTGCTGAACAACAACGACCCAAGTGTTCCATCAGTATTGCGAGAGCGAAACAATTGCGCTCCTTATTATGTTTCGGGGTGGGACAGAAGCTATTCCCCATACACACATCCCGCCATCCCGGTTTCGCATTTGATGTTGATAAGATGGACGGATGATGACTAGTTGTGTGTTATGTTATGATTTCCGCTCGAGCGATAGGTTCTCAATGCCACGTGCTGCTGTGGGATCAACGGCGGTGCGGGCAACGATCGTCCCTCCTGTCGTGCCTGTAGGCCATCTCTCTTCAGTCGGCTCGTCGCTGCCGTCGCCGCCGCCAACTCCTTTCCTACCGATTCTTATACCATTTCGTTATGCCTCTTCTTTACAGGTACTGGTGAATCGGGTAAATCAACATTCATCAAGCAGATGCGTATTATCCACGGTAGCGGTTACTCAGACGAGGACAAGCGGGGCTTCATCAAACTAGTATACCAAAACATTTTCATGGCGATGCAGTCGATGATACGGGCGATGGATCTGCTGAAGATACTGTACAGTGATCCGGCGAATAATGTAAGTATGCGTAGTATGCAGAACGCCGTCGTGTGGCGTACGGTTGACCGGGCAGTGGACTTGATCATCCATCCGGAAACTCTCCTCGACGGGCAGCGCCTGTCCCGTACCACGGGAGCAGATCCGGTTTCATTCCTCGCTGCCCGCGACCGCCGGCCCCGGTCGATGGGGGTGATGCAATATCACATCACGGCTGTTCCGTTGCGCTAACTGTCTTCTCTCCCATTGTAGGAGCATGCCGAGCTAATACGAAGCGTGGACTTCGAGACAGTGACCACCTTCGAACCGCCATACGTTCAAGCAATCAAAGACTTATGGGCCGATGCAGGCATCCAGGAATGCTACGACCGAAGGAGAGAGTATCAGCTAACAGATTCCGCCAAATAGTATGTTACAGTTCTACGTACCGTTCTGTTCCTGTACTTTTAGTTGAAGGATTCTTCGTTTCGTTATAATTGAATTTGTTTACCTTTTGATCGATACTTGGCTCCTCGAGTCACCCATTGCACACTTAAGGTTGCAAACGCGTGTGAAGTCGATCGCTAGCTGGCTCTTTTGTTTCAATGCGATCTGGCAACTTGGTATTTTCATTCGTCACCTTCGAATTTTTATCGTTCTAACGATTTTAAAAATCTTTACAGTTGCTATCCTCTTTTTGTCAATGTTAATTGATCTGGTCAAATCTTTGAAGTTTAAGCCATCTTGTACTTTTGTCTAGTACCATTAGTTGACATTTTCAGTTGATATTTTATCTTACTTCGATGCATGACATAGAAAACCGCAGACAGTGTACCATTGTACCAACTGATCTCCACTGATCCTCGTTTGTAATCTCCCCTTCCGTCGCCTAGTTATCTTATGGAGATTGATCGTGTTGCGGCAACAAACTATCTTCCAACGGAGCAGGACATTCTGAGAGTGCGTGTGCCCACGACCGGCATTATCGAGTATCCCTTCGATCTGGAAGAGATCCGGTTTAGGTAGAGTCTGACGGACTGCGGAAAACATGTTTCCATTGCAAAATAGCACGTTTTCCGAACGGCTCCGTTCTTGTTACCCTTGTCTGTCTGTCGTTTCATGTTTGTTCTTCTTTTACTCATTACTGTGTCCTTTCCTAAGTTTGCATGCGTGCAGTGAGATTCGTGCATTGTGCGGGCGGTCGGTGGTGTTTTTTTCTTATTTTTTTCTTCGTTTCATAATAATGTTGCTCTTTAATATCTAACACTGTTACAATGGCCGGTTGGTTTGGTCGGTGTTTATGTTCGTTGCTTATTTGATTTTATTTTCATGTTAATTCTTTTAATGCTTCAAAATCACATTTAAAGCATACATTTACTAGCACTTACATGATCGTTGATATGGATGTTCGCTCTTGATAAATTTGTTTTGTAAATTCACACTTTCCTGCTCAAAAGTACACATTTGCATGAATGAATAAATTGTTTGTTTCATCGTATTCATAGGCGATTCGTTGCTGTTTTATATTACGATGCATGAATCTTTTTTTTCAAAGGCTGTAAAATCAAATTAAAGGAACTATTGCAATATTCCATTGAAATTGTTTCAATGCGTTGATTGTTTCAAAAAAACAATATTTGTTCCTACCTAAAGATGATGCTATCCAAATCGAATGGATACTCTAAAATACCCGTTGTCGGTGCCCTAGCCCTGAGAATGTCTTGTTCGGTCGGGAGAAAATCTTCCTTTTCGATACGTGCCAAATCGCTTAAGTAGCTATAGAAATGGAATAGGGGCGATGGAATGAGCATTAACCATGCGTGTTACATCAGGTTACGGTTTTTACTAGTATATCCCTTCTGTAATAGAATAGTTCTATCCGTGGATTTTGAGAGCTAGGTATGTGGTGGAGATACATCTATCTCCGCAGACAACGTTTGATTTCTCATTCCTAACTTTTACAATTTTGTTTTTTCGCTCACAGTAACATAAAATATTCACAGTCACAGTCACAGCTCACAGTAACATAAACATAAAATAATGCTATTACAACTTTGCTTTGGATTTTCTTTTACCAAAGAGCATAAAAATTTCATGAAAGAGATGCAAAAGATGTATCCTATTCGAGGCATTCATTAATGGGGGATTAATCGGAACATGATAGCTTTTCAAAAAAATGAAGAACTTTTACATATACATATAATCAAGACTGCATACTTTTGGACGCAATTTAGCTTAATAAGCATTATTAACGCATTATTAATTATTTTTATGTCTTAATACGTCTTAATTACGTATTAATGCGACTCGTAGACTGGACCATATTACAATTTAAACATAAATCCCATATGCCAAACTATTACAAAAATAAATTAACAATCTGCATGATAAACTGTGCTACTGGCACGTAGTATACCTCATTGATCACTCACAATCTTTAGATGGTAAATTATTGCACATATTATATCGAGAAGTGTGATGTAACTTAAAAGAATAGAAAAAACTGTCAACTGAATGAAAGTTCCATAAGAGCTTTAAAGTAGAAAAAATGACATTGAAACACATAGAAACACAATCCAAGAACAATATTAAGACTAGTAGAGCGCTGGACATTTCAGAGAAACTTTTGATTACTGGCGGTCACTACAGATACTTTGATAATAATAATAGTCGTCTTATAGCATGAGTAATATGAAATGCAACTCCATCCCCTAGCATCCCTTAATCGTACTTTAAACGTGTAATGAACATATTTCAAAAGAGCCATTAGTTAATGAATAGATTAACCCAAGAATCCTGTTTCGAAGATATGCATATTTCTGTTAACGATAGCATTAGCACCACGAAAACTGGAAGACACACACGATTGTTCTGCCTTTCTAGCTTACAGTTTGCTTTGCGCGCTCTTTTCACCATTTTCCCGAAGTAAAAACAATACAGCTAGCGTTTGTATATATATAATACACACACTCTCGATCAAAGAAATCGACAGCTTGCTTAAAGGCCACAAACGAAATGGACGTAAACAAAAAAAGCTTTCTTTTCCTCTGCCTGGATGACCTCTGCTGAATACGGAACACCAACACAGGATGGTAGACGTCGGCGGGCAAAGATCTGAAAGAAGGAAATGGATCCACTGTTTCGAGAATGTAACATCAATCATATTCTTGGTTGCACTATCTGAGTACGATCAGATTCTGTTCGAATCCGAAAATGAGGTAATTGTGTGGACTGATGTGAGATGTTTGAGCATACTTCCAATACATGATACGGTGTTTGCAATTTCTTCCCCACAGAATCGAATGGAAGAATCGAAAGCTTTATTTAAGACCATTATTACGTACCCATGGTTCCAACATTCGTCGGTGATCCTGTTCTTGAACAAGAAGGATTTGCTCGAGGAAAAGATAATGTATTCGCATTTGGTAGATTACTTCCCTGAGTACGATGGTAAGTTATGGGGAATGAGTCCGCGCATTATAAATTTGGTTTTATTTTATTAACACTTTTGTTGTGCATTCTGACAAAAAAAAAACAACTGCATTACGCAAATCCACCTGCAAAAGGACCGAAGCAAGATGACGTTAAAGCGCGCGAGTTTATTTTGAAAGTTTACCTGCGTGAAAACCCCGATCCGGATCGAATGTGTTACTCCCATTTCACGTGCGCCACAGGTCAAGATATTATTTTATTGTAATTTCGCAAAGAGTAGCACGCACTCGTTCCGCGTTTATCGCTATTCGTGGAGGCATAATCCATCCGGAACCTCGCAATTGATCGTCTAGTATCATAGGGTATTTTGGGTATTTGTCGAAGCGCTCGTATATTGTCATATTATATTTCCATTTTTATAGTGACGTCGCTAGTTGGTAAAAAAGAAGTAATGTAATTGTAATTTAGCGGCATCATCTCAATCCCGAACATTTATCTTCTACCGACCGTGGTAGATAGAACCTTCCGATCGCTCACGCCCTCATTCATTTGTGTTCCACATATCTTTCACGACCTCTACAGGACCACAAAGAGACGCAATAGCTGCCAGAGAATTTATACTTCGCATGTTTGTAGACTTAAATCCCGACTCGGAGAAAATAATTTATTCACATTTCACTTGTGCGACAGGTAAGTTCCCTCCGCTCTTTCTTCCCAATCCTTCTCTTTATACCCTCATACCATCTTACTCTAACTATCCAAAATTAATTTAAAACACACAGGTGCCTTTCGTGAGTAGATTTCGTTTGGTTTTCGTTTTATGGAAGCATTTGCTTTTACATTTGTTATGCGTTGTAGATTGATTTAGACTTAAGTTTAGATTGATTTAGTTTACATTAAATGGATCATTTGTTTCTGTTGCAGTTTATATAATTTAACGAATTGTTTCCATTTTCTTTCTTGTCTTTATTTTATTGCTTTCCAAATGTTACCACGAACCCTGTGTCTGGATCTCAACGAATCGTATTGGTTTGCAAAAACAAAAACAAACAAAAAATATACACACTAAAATAACAACACGGGCTATTAAAATAACCACTAAAAACAGATACGGAGAATATTAAGCTAGTGTTTTGTGCCGTAAAAGATACGATCATGCAAACGGCTCTGAAGGAATTCAATTTGGCCTAGATCGATAACCATCGAAATTTCAAAACCTCTCTCCAAGCAACACATCCCGCGTGTGTGCGTGTCGGATATGCGCAGTGTTCTTTTCCGGAAATCGCAGGATTGTTGCCATGGCATCTAGTTTTCTTATTATTGTCGAACCATATAAAACACACCTATACACACGGGGGCCAGTTGGAGCTTTCCAACTAGTAAAATGCAACCAAAACGTTATAGCAATATACTTCCTTACGCGCTGCCCTTCCCAGCTCTGGCCAGGAGTCGAAATCGGCTCGTGTAATTCACTCACTCTGAAATATTAGCAAGCAAAAACAAAAAAAAAATATAACGAATAAAGGACTCGAATATTGAAACTATAGTTGATTAAAATTTAATTTTATGTGTGCCTTATTTCTCTTCTCCCTACTCCTTCTCCTTTCTTCATGCTATCCTCTCTTTCTCGCTCTCTGTCCTCTTAGCTGTAATGTAGTAAAGTAGAATGCGGCTAATGTATTGCTCCTCCCCTTCCTCTGCAGATACCGAAAATATTCGGTTCGTTTTCGCAGCCGTCAAGGACACGATACTACAGTCCAACCTAAAGGAGTACAATCTGGTTTGAATGCGTCGCGTCAGTAGTGGACGGCAACACAGTATGCGTATGGTGTGCGTGTGCTTGCTTGCCAGCCCCTGCGCGCATATTTGGCGGCACCTGCGCGCGTTTCCGGGTACCCGACACAGCAGAAACACAGCAGCATGTTTGGTGAAAACGATCGCTGGCGATGATCTCTTCGTTAACGTCAAAGGTGTGGTATCCACTTCATCACTTTTTTTCGCCTCTCGGTGCCATTCTACTGGAACTCTACCATCATCGTTACCAACAAC
Source organism: Anopheles cracens (assembly GCA_002091845.1). Taxonomy (NCBI): domain Eukaryota; kingdom Metazoa; phylum Arthropoda; class Insecta; order Diptera; family Culicidae; genus Anopheles; species Anopheles cracens. The sequence continues at coordinate 52,500 of KZ067510.1, read as the reverse complement.
GCAAACCAACGCACGCTCAACGTGTCAGAGCAGCCACCTTTAAACCATTGCAGCCCGAGGAAACATCAGCAGCAGCGCTAGCGCAACTCGATACTATTACGGTTGGAGCAAAGCAGTAGGAGCAGCAACTTTCTTCGCCCAACTACTGCAACGCACTCCGCCGTCTACATCATCGCCGCTGCCCGGAGTAGCCATCGTTTTTTTATCGATTGACTTAATGATTGACCCCGGGATCGAACTCAGCAGACTCGGCATTTTTTGTTTTGTTTTTCTTTGTTGCAAAAGGCGCAGGGTTTATGCCATTCTCACGCTGGTTATTACTTACACGACCGTCTAATCCAATATCGTTGCTTCGATGTTTGCTTTACTGCTTGATGCAAGATCGGAGAGCCACACATTCACAACGCATTGTCAGAAAACCCGGTTATATTTAAGCCAAATTTGTTCTGCATCCCACAACCGCTCTGCTGCGACAAGACTCCCGTCTAGTCGTTCGAGTGTAAATTATGCGTCATATATATCACACAACAACAAAAGGGATCGTTTACGTTGCATCAGCATTAAAAAATCTTCGATCCGTAGTCCAGACAAGTAAGTCACTAGAGTAAAGAAATACAACATAAAGAATAGAACAGTCTTAGCTCTGGCTTTGATTCAGTGCGAGAATGATTCCCATCCGAGTTATGTTTTTTTTGTTTACTTTTGTTTTGTTTTGTTATTCTTAACAACTATTCCAACGCAATTTCCTCCTAGCAAAAGCTTGCTTATCAATATCTGCTCGATGCCATCCCCTTGCCACTATAGGACAATGCCGAACGACGAGTGTGTTTATGTTCTACCAGAAGTTAATCAATTTTCTTCTGCGAAACAATCAAAGCGTATGTGAAATCGTTAAGTCCGAGGCAACCCTAATGGGAGTTATTTATTAAATTGGCAACAAAAATACGTTAGTTAGGAACACAGCCAGTGATTTGACGTGCGGATTGTATACTTTTTGGGCGCCATTTTACTTCTGTTTATTACCAGACTCGTGCGCAGTTAACGATTTTTTTGCCACTACCGGCATGCTACCGGCATGAACCTTTTATGTTTATCGGTTGGACGGCGAGTTTACAATCAGATACACAATTAAACTGTCCGTGCGCAAAACTGTGGGCAGCTGCTAGTGTTATAATTCTCAAATCAATCGCGTTCAGTAGGAAACTTACTTCGCTTATAAGAAGAGCTTGGCACGCTTTTTTGGCATTGTTTAGTATTGAACGCCGGATCTTCTATCATAATATCCCTCATCTTGCGTTCGGACACTACGGATCGAGTTTTTTTTATGTGAATCAAACAGACACACATCATCCACGCGCGTTGTGTGGGTTGTGCGTTATGTAGCCCGCTGCTGGATAATATGCAACCAACTCTCGGTTTAATTTCATAGATAATGTTTTCAATGTTTCCCGATACATACATCTATATTTATTCCCTTGTGTTACATAGAACCTACGTTAAATGTATACTTATAGTGCACGAATTGTCTTTGTGCAACAATAATGAAAAAAAGAGAAGAAAAAAGGTACGTGCGTCGTCGTCCTCTCGCTATTAAACGAGCCGGAAGAAACCGATGAAACTCTACTCTATGTGTTGTACGTTTTGTTTGTTCATTTTTGTTACGATATTTGCACGCACGTCGTCCACAATCTCCACATCACAGTCACACGTGTATCCGCATCACACCGGCACCGCGCAAACACTAAAATCTATCTATGTATGTCGTGTGTACGGCTGTGGTAATAATGATAATC